>BMAU01017294.1:600000-765890 GCA_019973935.1 Trichonephila clavipes | reverse complement strand
TATATATATATAATATATATATAATATATATATAATAATCATATATATATATATATATATATATATATAATATATATATAATATATATATAATAATCATATATATATATATATATATATATATATATAAATTTATCGTTATATAGATGATATAATAATTTTTGGTAAAAATAGCGTGAATACAAACCAAATATTACATTTTTACCCTGATTATCTCAAGCTCCTTAAAAACTAACTTCAACTCTAATAGGGTGGAATTCTTGATTTAGACTTGCATCTTATTAACAATAATGTAGTCAGTAACATTTTGACAAAAGAGATCGTTTACGTTCCATATAATTAAAATTCCTTGTATGGAACAGTAATTTTCATATATCAATTACAGAAATATCATTTTTGAATTTTTATTTAGAAATGATAACTTAACTACCCACAAAATAGATAAATACAATAATATAAAAAAAAATTTCAATGTTGTTTAGATCATGAATACCCTTTAATTTCTTGAGATCTTATATTCATCACAAATACATTAACCGTCTTGCTACTTCAATTCCAAATCCACCACACAACAATAGGTTTTCAAAGTCAGCATGTTAGTGGTCTTGCTGTGAAGATTATATCATAACACTCATATCACAGTTTACATTTTTCCACACACATCTTAAACATCTTTTACATTGTTGACAACCAACCAAATTAGAGCCTAGCAAATTTACATTTTTGACAATCAACCAATTCAAATTTTAACATATTTGATTGTCGTCATTTTTATACTTGTCTTTGCTGGCTGGTTTAAAAGTCAGCTCAAAAGATGTGTTTATGTTTTTCGAATTTTTAACTTTGGTGAATAATTGACTTTCATTAATGGCAAGATGCTTGTTTCTCTTCGTAAAAGCTTTTTGTGAGTAAAGAAATTTTGTTAAATTATTTTTTTGAAGATACTTTTCTTATGTAATTGTTCTAGTATTTTTCTACTTTTCTTACATAATTATTTTGTGATTTTCTGCATTAAGAGTTTGGGAGAGTTTGTACATAATAGTATTGATTGGTTTATCATGCTCTCTGAGTTATACTCTCTAGCTTTGTTTATTTTTTATTTGGTTTTCCTACCGAGTTGCAAAGGGGGAAGGTTGGCGCCTTCAAACTAGTTTAACTCCCCACTCCTATTCGGTCCTAAGTCCGAAATTGTTTTCTGACTCGCTAGGTTCTTCTTTTTTGTAGTTCTTTTTATTTCTCTATAATTTTGTTCTTCATGTTCAGCTTTCATATTTTTATTACGTAATTTCTTGTTATGTTCTTTATCTATTATTTCTTGTTTTTGATAAATAATACGCATATTTCTTTTTATATATATATATATATACAGCAATATATGGCGGGTAGTATGGGCTATATTATGATTGGCATAAAATCACTAAATAGGCTCCCAAAGCATCCAATTTTCTCCACCATCTTCGTCATCTAAATGTGTTCCGATTTTACGAGATTTATTACCAATACCTTGTCTTGCCAAGTAATGATAATTAACAGAATATCATACTTTAACTAATTAAAAGAAGAGAATGATACTCTTGATTTGTAGATTAAACAATCAATATAGCAAACCAATATCTTCGACTGGAAAGAAGCCTTTTGAAGATTTCTAATACTATTTTTCGCCTTAATCTACTTTTAAATAAATAAATTGCAATCAAGACATTAATATTTTTTGCAAAGTACATAACACATATAACAAGTTTTCTCCCATTCCGAAAAGTAAAAAATATATATAGTTTAATTTTATTTTAAATAAATAAGGCAAAACACGTTTTACATTTTTTAAGTTTTGTTTCTTTTAAATGAGTTAAATATTTAAGATGTGAATATTTAAATCTCGTTGTTGTGATTTCGTAAAATAAACTTACATTTGTGTGGATTAAGTTTTTCTTATTCGGTTCAAATAATCCTGAATGTTTTAGCCGTAAGGTAATATTTTCATATTCTGTTTCCCGATCAAAACTTTATCCCTAGACAAATAACTCGGTCCTTGGAGTGTCGAAATTAAGCAAATAGTTCATTGATATCAATTACACTTTCCATGCTTGAATCTTGTAGCTCTTTGTTAATCTATGTTTGTTTTCATATCAAAAGCTTTCTCGTTTATTCGTTTCATTTCATTGCTGAAACTAAATAGACGCTTTTCAACTGTCTATGTTTGTTCTGTTAAAGGTTTAAATGGATGCTTAACTGAGGAAGAAATTTTACAACACCTGTTTCATGACATGTTTATCTCGACCTGTCAATTATTTTCTAAATGCTCTATTTCAGCAATTCTTAAATCCCGGGAAGGGGACTTCAGCGCCTTGCTAGTATATCCACTAAGGTCTCTCAATTAATGTTAAGATTCCCCTCTTTTTCAGACTTTTAAATGCTTCTTAAAAAAATTGAAAGGTGTGCCACATCCTAAATTAGATACCTAAATTATCCCTTATGATAAACTTTTACCAGAAAATGTATTTGGAACAAGGATATTAATTTAGTTTTTTTATTATTTGCAACTGTATATCCATTACTATAACGTAATAACTTAGAAAAATAGCAGAAACACATAGAAGTTTTAAAAAAGTCTGTATAAGTAGCAGGAGCCTTGGGATATTTGAGGAACATTAAATCAATCATCCTTATGTTAGAAGTCAGGGAGGGGTGTTCTAAGTCTTGGGGATCCACGACGATTGAAAGTTTAAGAACCAGTGCTCTTTTTGGTTTTATTTTGTTTATTTTTTTCATGAACATTTCCAAGAGCCCTTTTCTAATCCATTCAAAAACATGTTTAATAAGGTGGATCGCAGAAAAATTCGGCGTATGAGAAAAAAAACTTATATATATATATATATATATATATATATATATATATATATATATATATATATATATATAAAAGAAATATGTATTATTTATCAAAAACAAGAAATAATAGATAAAGAACATAACAAGAAATAGCGTAATAAAAATATGAAAAGCTGAACATGAAGAACAAAATTATAGAGAAATAAAAGAACTACAAAAAGAAGAGCCTAGCGAGTCAGAACAATTTCGGACTTGACCGAATAATTGGGGTTAAACTAGTTTGAAGGCGCCAACCTTCCCCCTTTGCAACTCAGTAGGAAAACCAAATAAAATAAACAAAACATCAGAGAAAGTATAACTCAGAGAGCATGATAAAACCAATCACTTCTATTATGTAACAAACTCTCCCCAAACCTTAATGTAGAAAAATCACAAAATCACAAAATAATTATGTAAGAAAAAGTAGAAAATACTAGAACAATTACATAAGAAAAGTATCTTTTCGCAAAATAATTTAACAAAATTTCTTTACTCACAAAGCTTTTACAATGAGAAACAAGCATCTTGCCATTAATGAAAGTCAATTATTCACCAAGTTAAAAATTCGAAAAAAACATAAACACATCTTTTGAGCTGACTTTTAAACCAGCCAGCAAAGACAGTATAAAATGACGACAATCAAATATGTTAAAATTTGAATTGGTTGATTGTCAAAAATGTAAATTTGCTAGGCTCTAATTTGTTTGGTTGTCAACAATGTGTAAGATGTTTAAGATGTGTGGAAAAAATGTAAACTGTGATATGAGTGTTATGATATAATCTTCACAGACCACTAACATGCTGACTTTGAAAACCTATTGTTGTGTGGTGGATTGGAATTCGAAGTAGCAAGACGGTTAATGTATTTGTGATGAATATAAGATCTCAAGAATTAAAAGGGTATTCATGATCTAAACAACATTGAAAATTTTTTTTATATTATTGTATTTATCTATTTTGTGTGGGTAGTTAAGTTATCATTTCTAAATAAAAATTCAAAATGATATTTCTGTAAATTGATATATGAAAATTACTGTTTCATACGGGAATTTTAATTATATGGAACAAACGAATCTCTTTTTGTCAAAAATGTTACTGACTACATTATTGTTAATAAGATGCAAGTCTAAATCCAAGAATTCCACCCTATTAGAGTTGAAGTTAGTTTTAAGAAGCTTGAGATAATCAGGGTAGAATGTAATATTTGGTTTGTATTCACTATTTTTACCAAAAAAATTATTATATCATCTATATAACGATAAATTAAGTAAGAATCATTTATAACATGATCTATTTCAAAAAATGTAAATATAGGTTCGCTAAACAATTACTAGCTGGACCACCCTGAGGTAATCCTTTGATCTGTTTATAAAGATTATGATCAAAAATGTAATGAAATTTTCTTTTAAAACGAGGTTTAACAAGAATATCAATTTTTCTTTTTTCATTGAAGTATATAATTCATATTTATCATAAATTAACTGAAAGAACCTTAATCATATCGTCAATATCTATAGAATTAAAAAAAAGGTCCTCGAAATCAAAGCCATGCATAGAAAAAAATCAACATATCCTTAGTAACTCTAGCAATCTCTAAGCTATTTTTAATAATTGCCGTGTTTTGTAAATTATCAATTAGATTTTGAAGAAGAGATTGCAAGATCTTCCCAGACATCGTGATATATGTATTGTATCCATCAGTGATACTACGGAATTTTATAGGGCTTTTATGAAATTTTGGTGTTAAAAAAATACTTGATATTTAATATTATTTAGATGAATATGCAGTCTTTTGTTCAAAGCCAAAAGACGATTATTATCTTCTCTATTATTGTGAATTGATTTTGAAATGAATTATTATTTAAAATGTGGTTACTTAATATTTTACTGTAAAAATATTTACAAATTATGGCATAATTAGCAGAGACCTTATCAACATATGTAATAACGAAGTCATTTTGGATATTTACTATTGATGATTTAAGATCTTTATACATAATTTCATTTTCAACTGTAAAATCTAATTCCCGAATTTCTGTTGCTACATAAGATCTAAATTGATTGAATGCTTCAATCGGCATTCCGTATTTAATTGCCATTTTTAGGTAGAATTTATCTAAATCTTTTATGATTTGTTTTCATAACGTTAGATTTATTTTTGTGATCATCAGTCTAAAACCGGTACCTTTTCCATAAAATTTCTTAACAAATCATCTTTCACGATGCTAAGGTCTCCTGTGACAACGTGCTGATGATAATCATCAATATAGTCTCGATATAGATTGCATCTACATGATTCAGAACTTAGGAGCTCCGAGATTTGATTATAATTAAATATAAATCTACCAAATTTCTTGTTGTATTTGAAAGCCTTTTTAATAATAATATTTTTAATAGGAAAAAAGGATTGATATTTTTGAAATATACTTGAAAAATTAATTTTGTTAAAGGATTTATTCATAAATATAATAATGTACAATATTCGGTAGAGTAATTTTCACTTGCATCTAATTTAATATTCATTTTTTGTACTAAATAGTTATTAAGATCTCGAATCCTATGCATACCATGAGAATCTCGAAATTTATATCTGCTTAAAATATCTGTCATAGTTTTAATTTCAGTTTTATTCAAGCCAAACATAAACGATTTAATTAAGCCTGTGTTGTAGTTATCATAAAATTTAGCAGCTAATTCTAACATAGAATTCTTGAGGGCTGACATGTCTCTAGTAACTCTTTTTTCTGCGTTTAGCTTTTTTTGAAATTCTCGCTAAACGAATATTATTACTATTATCAATAAATTTATTAAAATTCGGAAGATATAATGAATTCTCGGATTTTTGTTTAAAAGTTAATAAGACACTTTCACCTTTCCATATAACATTCAAACCATAAGGATAATATGATCTAAATATGAATCTATAAAAGTTTTCGAACCATAATCTTTGTTTAATATTTGGCACTATTCTAAGTATATATGTACAGTTATGTTATTGAATCCATGTTTATGAAAGTGTCCTATCTCATATATATATATATATATATATATATATATATATATATATATATATATATATATATATATATATATATATATATATATATATATATATATAACTCTAAGGTATCCGACTACATTCGAAACTGTGATTGTGCAAAAGCGAATAAACGAATATTATTTTAATATTTAGTGTCACTTAATTTAGAATAGACGTATAAAATTATTTTAAGAATATTATTACAACGAAAAATTATTAAATACGATATTTTGGCAAAAAATTAACATAGAATTACCTACTTTCTGCCATAGAACATAGCATTACCTACTTTTAAAACTGCTTCTATGATAATAATATTTTGTCTATATATATAGCTCAGATCTCTATACAGAATCTGAACTAAGATTTTTGAGATATATAACTTAGAAGTGGATTTTTCCATATTTTAATACATCAGAGTGAAAAAAAATGTTAGCTAAAAATACCAAATGTTATTTCAGTTAGCTGTAAGTCTGAAAATAATGTGAATTTTTCAAAGTTCTTAGTTCAGACTCTATGGAGAGGTTTTCGCTATATATATATAGGCAAAATAGTATTATAATAGAAGCAATTTTCGTAAAAGGAGATTGTTTTGAAAATAGATAATCATATGCTCATTTTTCGCCAAAATATCGCATTTAAATAATTTTTTTGTTTTAATGGTGTCCTTAAAACAATTTAATATGTGTATTCTAATCTAAGTGACACTCAATATTGAAAAAATATTCGTTTGTACGCTTGTTCAAAATCACGGTTCAGAACGCATTCGGATACCTTAATCAGAGAGAACCTACCAATGCAAAAATTAATATTGTTACAAAAAAAGTTGGATTTTGGAATGAAGAATGGAAAAAAGATTCTGATTAAATGATTTTAGGTTCAAAATAATTCTTTTCTGCAATATAAGTAGCCATAAGTGGTGAATATTGATAAGTGAGTACTGTGAATTGAGTAAGTAGTACTATGTTTATATAGATAAATATTACACCCACACAGTTTTTCTCTCCACACCATCAAATCCGTGTGATCCAAGCTTTCCCGTCTCCAGATTTTTCATAAACTGTCATTTCGATAGTGTTTTTTTTTTAAATTTAATACTAAAGAAGCTATTCAATGTAACAGGTGCTTTTTCTTACAACTATTTAGTATGTCCTCTCATCGTAATAACGTTAAAAAACATTAAACTGCCTGCTTCATTTTAACAAAAACTACTTTGATCTTTTAGCATAAAAAAAGGCCCGATACCTAAACTTCATTTCCCTTGTAGCAAAACTTAACATAAAAATTCATTTATTATTCCCCCTCCCTTTATCTATGTTCTATAGGGTTTTTTTAAAATTCTAAGAAAAAATTTCCAACCACCTTACTATGAATTAATAAAATGAAAGAAAAAAAAAGGTATTATCTGAATAATGAAACAATAATACAAAACTCAAAACCCTTAGAATGTTAAAAAAAATGCGATATTAAAAAGTATTCCTGTAGAATTTGAGAAAAATATATATGCAGTAATTTTTTTACATCCTTTTTATTTGAAATAAATTTCTAAACACAGTTCTTCTTCGCTAGTTACGCTGCATCCGATTATTAGTTTTAGAGGTTTCATGCTTGAAAAAGATAAATATTTTCCTTAATTATATTTTTCAGTCATATAACACTTAGAGAAAAGAGTACAGCATGCGGCATATTTGAAGACTCTATACAGTTTCTTGATATATAAGGAAACCACTTCTTTTATTACATCTTTATATTTAAGTTAAAAAACTTCTAATTTTCTTCATCACGTTTTTTGATCCGTTTTTTACTCACAAAAAGTACTTGTTTTTAAAAGAAGCTTTTTGTTTTTGAGTTCTACAAATACTACAATTAATTGAATGCATATAGTTGGAGACTGCTTGATTTTAAATTTTGCGGAATACTTATATAAGTATTCATCACAATTTAGCTCCTACTTTAAATCAAAGAGATTCTACGTCCATACCATTGTCCTTCCTTTTTCAAACCCATGAAACTGCATTTCAACATACCTGGCGAATAACAATTCCCGTTCACATTTCAACTTATTGGCTGAGGATAGTACCCTGAAGCACAAGGCATCGCCTTTTAATGTTTGCTTGCATGTTTCTCAATACTTCCCTGTTTTGCCTAACTCTAGATCTCTCCGCAATACGGCACATTTGGATTTGGGAGAATCGTCGGTTCTGACCGTCTTTGGATTTCACTGATCTAATATACCAATTTGAAAGTACATGCAATTCCAAAGGAGGAAATCTGCCAATTCTAGGACTCAATGCCTAAATAAAACATTTCATTCTTATTCTGCTAACTTTTGTTCAGTACCAAATTTGTTAATTTCCGCCTCATTAGTATAATACTTTTTAGCTTCAGCGCTTTTTATGTTGTAGGGTGCGTATTTAACAGGAGTTATTTATTTCTAGATTAATGAGTGTGACTTTATTACATTATAAGATTCTGATTGATTCTTCCAAAGGCAAAATGTTTCTTTTTGTTGCCTGTTTTCAATTCTGACATTTCTATAAATATAATTAAATTACATATATCAGTTAACTTTGAACTGATTGATTGATTATTTAAGTCACACTTTAAAGCTACACGAGGGCAGCTGGCAACGAACCTTGTTCAAGGAATGAGGACAACACCTGAGTTGGAACTCCTTTTCCGAATCTCTGCTCTACGCCTTTGGATTCCCTCTACATTAATTGTTCTTAAACTGTGGTTCGTGGTCTCTGATTTAATGTTACGATTTTTCTCATGTACAGACTCTGTGAAAGGCATCACGAAAAAATTCAAAGACATACATCCTAAACTAGATCGTTAAACTGCGCACATAACGAAAAAACTCCAGTAAAACATGTATTTCGATCAAGAATATTAAATCAGGTTTTTTTCGCTACTGTTCGTAACGCCATAGCTATTATTATAGCTTAATATTTTCAAAACATTGTAGAAACATTTGCGCAAAAATAAAGAAGTGGATTCACATTGCGTAACAATACGGTATAGATTGCATTTAAATCGCTCAGCTATGTGTTGGTAATCAGGAAGCGGCGTTCAAAATCATGAGGGTGGGGGCGACGTCAGGTTGATACATAAAGGGGGCCACGGCGATCGAAAGTTTATAAACCGGTGCTCTACACAATGGGTTTTTAGTGACACAAAGACTTAAATATGCGTCTTGACAGAAACAACTCAGTCTACGACCTTCGACCATGACCACTTGGTCACCGCAGCCAAATTTAGCCAAGAGCATTCTGTCATTTTTGCATTCAGAAAAAAAAATATTTTGCGTATTTTAAAAAATGTCGACAAGCCTCTTTCAATTATTTTCCATTATTTATCTGTTTAACCCGTATGTTATTGTTTAAAGATAATAGGCAATAACCCAATGAAGACATATCTGTCAAAATGAGGTATCTTCTATCTGAAGGTATAATTTTTTTGTTTCTGTTTTGCTGTAACGCGTAGATAATTATTTAATGCTATCATAGTCTCCAACTCATGAAGATTTAAATTTAATGGACTAGTTGTCTTGGAGTCAACTTTTGAGGATTTAACCCCCCGCAGAAAATTCTTCAAACCATTTCTGGCTGATTCTTGATGTAACTATCTTCTTTCTAAATGCTGCACAATTTTTTACTCCTTCTAAAGAGTTAAATCCTTGTAAAAATTTGTAAAGAAAACTCCCATGTGTTAGACTATGTTTTATAGACTATTTACTTTAAGGGTTAGAACTATATTTTAAATTAAAATAAATAGTATTCTTTAGGTAACTCAATATAGCTAAAATAAAGAATATCATAATATAACAGCAAAAATAACTCTTGGAATTTCATAACTAATTATTTTATAACTTGAAATTCTATAATTTTTCAATATGGAACAAATATAAACGTTTCGTGGAATTATTGTACACTATAAAAAAGACAAAACTTTACTCTGTGTGTGTGACTACCTAATATAAAGAATAAATTTCAATATTTCTCCAGAAATTTTACAGTCTGTTTTACCACCAAATCATGCTAAATTTTTTTACAAGTAAAAATAGTTTAGTTAAGTTAAATAGTATAGTTTAAGACATTCATATTTGCAATTTTAGAAACAATTCAGATGCATAGATGTATTAAATTTTTAAATGCGGGTTAAAAATTTACTATAGCATCTTATAACCGAAATAAATTTTTTTAACTTTGAGAAACCCTTTGTTCGATGAAATCAAATGATGAGAATAGTTTCTAAATAACAATGCTTGCGGCGGAGGAATACATACATATTTGTCATATACTATTTTGATCCGTAAATGTAGTAAATAAAATTCTGTAAGACTTTTCATCTTTTGCCTTGTTTCTAGTAGTGAAAAGTTTCTAAATATTCTTTTTGCGCTGTTGAAAGTAATTTGTGAGTTCCATTAAGATGTTAATTTTCTCAAGAAAATTGATCAGGCCTTTCAATGCATGTCAGATTTAATTAATGTTGTTCACATGCAATCCCATGGCAGCAAAGGAAAGTAGATGAAGTGATTTTAATGAAAGATTCTTTGATAGAGTTAAAATGTATTTTGCATTCAAATTAACTTTCTTTTCTTAGAAATTGGAAAGCCTATTTCTGTTGAGAAAATTAATTAATCTTTCATTTTAATCGAGTGGATAATTTTTTTTTCCTCCATTTTTGGATAACTTTTTTCAAGGGTTATAACCTTAAAATATTTGAAATAGATTATATATATATATATATATATATATATATGTGTGTGTGTGTGTGGGAGACAACAAGGGGTCCAAAAGTCTTTCTTATGGTTTATTTAACATTAAACAAAAATTAATTAAAAAGGTAGATAAGTTTGACAATGATATGCAGAAGGTAACGCCTGCTCGCGCACCTCTCGCGTTCTCCTTTCTCTCTCTAATGTCCAAGAGTTTTTGTTTCTCTTCCACTAGTTCAAAAGTTTTAGTTCGTGTTTTAGCTGCGCCTGCGTGCGAAGACTGCGTGGAGTTGTCTTGAGAATTATTGGATCCTATAGTCGGCTATCCTGACTGTACGCTGTCCGCAGCGGTACGTATTCCTTTTTTCCTTTCCATGGATACCAGAGGAGAATCTGAAACATACAAAAAAAGACGGAACAGACAAGGACTATACGATAAATATACAAAGATTTAACATATCATAGTTTTGTTGAACTAGACAGTTTCTCCATCATGTGAAGGCACCTCTTCGACATCCGGAAGGTTCCACAGGAAAACATCGTGTTTCACAGGCATAAGAACGTCTTTTTTAACAAGTTGATCTTTGGTTGAACGCATCGATATTTTCCTCTCTAGAGTTCTGGACGTCTGTTCAAAACGATTTCTCTTTTTCCTTCGTTTCCACTGCCAAGGCTCAAAAATTTTTCGGAGCAACACAAACCGTCGATGTTCACTCTTCATAGGTGAAGGGTTATCAGAACAAGATAAACGTCTGGTTCTCTGACACACAGGAATATCATTTTTCAATTTAATATTCATTTTTAACTTAATACTCTTAATTTTATTACATTTATAATCCTTAATTAGAGAACTCAAATCATTTCTAGTATTAAAGTTTTTAACATGTGGCAAATCATAACTAGACTTTTCTATCACATTTGAAACAGAAACATTTGAAATAAAATGAACACAAGCATGAGTACCTAAAGAGGATTCACTTTCATCAATAAAACATCGTTCTTTGCATGGCCTAGTTTCTCTATTTCAGAATATACACTGGGATGTATAATAAATTCTTCGGTCAAGGTCGGTGATATTGCCGTTCGAACACTTAGACCGGAAGAGTGTTGATCAAGAGAAATATTTATGGGTTTAACTTCTACCATACGCTGTTCGCCAAAACATGAACTTAATGTTATTATTTCTTCGGAAGGTGTTTGCACTCTAATTAGTGAGGAATTTAAAACTGGGATCTGGCAACCTGAATCGATCAAGGCTGTTACGGGTTGATTTTCTACAAAAATGTTTACGTATTGTAATTGTTGTGCGAATTCATCGCTATTTTGTTTTTCGTTCTCGATTTTCAAAGTATTCACGTTTATTCTATTATGGATGTGGTCGTTAGATTCTTTAGATTTAAAACGCTTCTCACAGTCTCTTGCGCAATGAGATGAATCACCGCATATAAAGCAATTTTTATTTTCTCTTTCATGATATTGGGGATAGTTCTCTTTAATCTTTGGTTTAAAGTTTTGTGATCTATTTTTAAAGGGGTCTTGGGTATATCCATAAGTAATAGGAGTTTCCTTATGTGATCCGCTTCTAGATGAAATATAAATATCACACTCTTTAGCTAAATCAATAGGCCTAAACCAATCTACTGCTTCTCGAATGCCAATATGAGTTGCAGTTTCCTTATTTAAAGTTTCAAATAATTTATCAGAAATTATAAGATCACATAGAGATTCAAAGGAATTAACTTTTCTTAACGAACAATAATATTGGAAGTTTGCCGTCAATCTTGCAGCAAATTGGATGTATGTCTCGTCTGATGATTTTACAGCATTTTTAAATGAGTTTAAACACTCGCGAGGGTTAATTGGAATTCTCTGAGTACTATAGATTTTAGTTTTTCATAGTCATTTAATTCCTCTTCTTTAATATACAGTAAGACGTTATGAGCTCTTTCGCACAGAAGATTTATTAAAATTTCAGATTTATATTCGTCATTTATTTTCTTGGTTAAAATGCGCGTTCTAATGATTGAAAGAACAGATTAAAATTTTCAGATCTGGTGGGAACAGGAAGAGATAAAGTTTTTATACTTTTTATCATATTTTCTATGTTAGTTTCGAACTGTTTTTCTTCGACTTTAGCTGCAGGATTTAAACTTAATGCTTTATTTTTAGCCGTTTGAAGTTCGATTTCTTTTTCTAACTGAGCTAACTGAAGTTTCGCGAGCTCAATTTTCTGTTTTTCTAAAGTTACCTCTCTTTCGTTTCGCGATACTCTCTCATCTATACAGTTTTGAATTAAAGTTTTAACGAAATCTGGATCACTTTCAAATGTACTACTGTTCTCAATTTTAGTCTTTAGTTTAACTATAGTGTCCGTACTCTCCACAGTACCGTCTAGATCCTCAACAACTCTTATGAAATCCTCTTTAAGAGCGTTTTTATACATTTTAGAAAAATATGGGAAGGTCCAACCTTTTTTTTTTCTGGCTCCCCTTGTTGCTCGCACGTACGATGTATCAATGAAGAAAAATTTCGATTTCACAGATCTCACCTCTTCGCAGGTAATATAGTTGAAATTGTTCGAATTGACACCTCTCCGCAGGTGTTTGTGAGTGGATCCAACCTCTACACAGGTGGAATATTTGTCGATGGTTCGTTGAAAAATACACCTCTACACAGGTTATTTTGTTATTTGTTCCGACCTCTACACAGGCGGAATGAAGTTGAAAAATTCAACCTCTACAGGTTGAACGAAGTTTCCGAAAAATTACGTCGCGTCTCTCCTCCACGGACGGCTTTTGTTCACGTTCAAAACTTTGATCAAAATCGAAATCTTTTTCAATCCCGGCCTCTACACAGGCGGAGTATTCATGCTGAGTTCAAACCTCTACACAGGTTGAATATTTATGCTGAGTTCAAACCTCTACACATGTTGAACGAAGTTTTCGAAAAATGGCGGAGCGTCTCCTCACGGACGCTTTTGTTCATTGTCAAGACTTTGGTTCAAAATCGAAATTTTATCGATCGCGGCCGAGCCCCATAATTTGTGGGGAGACAACAAGGGCTCCAAAAGTCTTTCTTATGGTTTATTTAACATTAAACAAAAAATTAATTAAAAGGTAGATAAGTTTGACAATGATATGCAGAAGGTAACGCCTGCTCGCGCACCTCTCGCGTTCTCCTTTCTCTCTCTAATGTCCAAGAGTTTTGTTTCTCTTCCACTAGTTCAAAAGTTTTAGTTCGTGTTTTAGCTGCGCCTGCGCGCGAAGACTGCGTGGAGTTGTCTTGAGAATTATTGGATCCTATATATATATATATATATATATGTATATATATTAGAAACTTAAAATATTAATTATGCTGCTATATAAATAATGCTGACTCAAGACAGCTTTTAGTAATTTGTAAAAGTGTGGTTTAACCCCTTCGCGGGCACAAAGCTGAAATATACTTTTCTGTGATAAAGTAATTGATAAATGTAATGTTCTCATCCTGTATAAATGCTATTTTGTCCCAAAAAAAGAATAAAAAAATCTTATCAGAGGTTTTGTTCCTGGGTGGTGGCTAGACGTTATAGCCACAGCGCATTTAAAATATTTAACTTACTTTTCGGGACAGAAATAATAAATCATAATACAATAAACTTTTTATGAAAAATTAGCATTTCTGCTAATAATTATTCAATAACAACTTTATACAAAGTACAATAATAATAGAATAATTGTATAATATAGTACTTATTAAAATATACACTGAAATTGGTATGTAACCACATTTTTTATTCTATTTACTTTTAGTATAAAAAGTTAGAAATAAAGTAATATTTTCGAGGATTTAAATTAGTTATTTCACATATTTGATGAGCTATTTACTGTGAAACTTTTCAAAGCAAGTAGAACCATTTGCTTGAAAACACAGTGGTACGCACAGAAAAGCTATAATGAAAGATTTTCGAACCCAAGAATCTCGTACCACATATTGTTAACAAAGTTTGTTTATATTTCCCGCCACCAACATTCTCACATGTTTCTAAGTGCTCTCTCTGGAGTGAAGGAAGAGCGAAAATTTCAAGGTCATTTTTCTGCTCTATGTAGGCAATGTGGATATATGTGGATAGAGCCTCTATCCACATATAAAAGCTTTCCGAAAACCTAAATAAAACCTTTTTTTAATTGCAAATTTGCGTTATTCATTCTAATGAGAGAAAAGTATACTTATGACTTCTCAATTTTTTTTTCACAGATCAGAAGTTTTATTTATAATAATCAAAATACAATTCGTAGATTTACACCGAAAAAAACTGTTTCTAGCAATCCATCAGAGGGCATGAAATGCAAAAAAGGTATCGTGCTGCCATCTGTATTTATTTTTATGCGTTTTAGCTTCAATTAATGCATGTGGATAGACTACATATCCACCGCCCACTTGGAAAATTTTTTTTAGTTCTGTGGCTAGACCTATTCGCCACTGCCCAAAAAAGGGTAATCAGTTTTGTGGCTAGACAATTATTCTGTTTATAATGCTGAATGAAATCCTATTAAAAATTATAGACAGATGCTGTAAACAAGAAAAAGATAACATACCTTTCATCACATCAAATTTTAAACCTACAAATAAGAATATAATCCATACAATTTTAATTCGCTTATACAGGTAACTATTAATATATACATATATATAATTTAAACTCAAATTAAAAGTTATGTCTGCTTATAAGTATTTAAATTTAATGAAATAGTAAGAATTTGCGTGTGTGTAATATCAAACAAATATTCATAAAATATGTAATATAAAAAAGTATAGTATAGATAGGTTTTTATTAGAATTATATAAAAACACACAAAATCAGATCGCAATTCAATTTTTTAACTCAAGAATTTAATAATTTTTAGTCATTTCTTTTAACTTTAATATTGCTTTTTCTTTTAACAGTAACATTCTGCAAGTGTGCCGTGGTATTAGTAAAGCCCATATTAAGCTGCTTTATTTTAATCAAGAACAGAATAAACATTTTATGTGTTAATAAAACAGACCGAGAGAAGCCGTGTTTCCTAGAAAATCCTTATACATGAAACATTTTCTCCTTGAAATGAAGTGCATCACATTTCTCCTCTAAATGTGATTTAAAGTTATGATTATAATTAATATAAAGAATGCAGCTTAAAATAACTATAATGGATGCATACAATTAAACCACATTACAGCGTAAATTTGATTCAACGTAATTTAAATGAAGACATGTAAACGTAAATAAAATAGTTAACACTTCTTTTGAAATAAAGCACGTGAAATTAAGTTTCTTACTTATTTGGATGATTTTCCCTTTGGGTCGATATGTTTACTAATATTATTATTTAGATAAAAATAAATGTATTTTTTAAATAAAAATTGTTACGTAAGATTTTATTCCTTTGTTTGTTTTAAAAATGTTCAGAATAAATTATAGAATAACGATTGCTAGCAGTTAAAGCATTTATTTTGGCAAATACAGGGTGTCCCAGGATCATTGGGACAAATTTTAAGGGGAGGTAGGGGACATTACAAGGATTCATATTTTCATAGCAACCCATAGTCGGATAAGTCTTTGTTTGGCTCTAAGTGGTATTGTTTACAACAGCATTTAAGGAAACAGACAGGCATTACCGCAGTTATTTGAGCTGTCATCACCCTCAAGAGAGAATGAAACGTTTTACAAACACCGTGCTGCCTAATATGCACCTCATTTTAGGATTGGCAGAAGAAATGTCTAAGCAACAGAAAAACTGTATCGCGAAAAGTACCCATAGAAAGATGGACCAAGCCTCCAAATGTTTACTAATTTGTATCACAATTTGGGTGAATGTGGATCATTACGAGGTAATAGGTATAGTGAGGGCAAGCCATGCATTCTAACGGGCCATGGTATCCAACACATTTTGTTCCATGTATGGAACAGAATGTGTTGGATTCTGTTCGAAGGAATCATAGTACCATGTTGGCAGTTCGAGTCACTCGTGACCCGCCCTCACAATACCTATTACCTTATTCACTCAAATTGTGATGCATATTAGCAAACATCCAACGGTGCGTCTCTGTGGTTACCATTCGCGACACATTCTTTTGCTGCTCGGGCATTTTCTTCTGAAAATCCTCAAATCAGGTGCATATCTACCAGCTCGGTGTTTGTAAAAATTTCCATATTCCTCTGCGGGGATTGATAGCTCAAATGAGTGCAGTGATATATGTCTGCTTCCTCTGTTGCTCTTATAAACAACGAAGACGTCTTTGACCATGGGTTGCTATATAAATCTGAATCCTTATGATATCCTTTAACTCCTTTTAAAGGTTGTCCCAAAGATCCTGAGTCACCCTGCATGTTCAGGAGAAAAATAAATGTTCATGTTTTGGATAAAAAAAAATTGAATAACTTTTGTACAGCATAAGTGTTTTTTCCAGATGGACTACTTATTAAAAAAAAATAATCATAACTCTTTCTGCACTGTATGGTATTCTGTTACTTTTTGTTATAATATTTAATTACAATTAACTTAAAAATTATATTATATATCTTCTGTTTTTTCTTCCTTATTTATCAAATAATGCATTCGTAATATGAAATGTATTTTTCGAGATAACTTAATTATTATCGTTTATTAAATCATAAGACTAGTTCTTATATCAAATTGTTTATTTTTCACTTGAACAATATACCTCATTGGTTATATAGAATATCTTAGTTATTTCACAAAATAACTAGGTATGAAATTACTAATCTGTCACATTTTTTAACTTACTTGGTCAATTTATGAATTATCTAAGCATTTATGAAACAAGTGAACCATGCTATTAAACTGTAACACACAAAGAATTATGTATGTATGTATATATATATATATATATATATATATATATATATATATATATATATATGGGAGACAACAAGGGGTCCAAGACGTTTGTCTTTCTTCTATTTTATTTTAAACTTAAACAAAAATTAATTAAAAAAAGGTAGCTATTTTAACAGATAAGTTTGACGATGATATGCAGAAGGTAACGCCTCCTCGCGCACCTCTCTTTTAAGTCTTAAAGTTTTTACAGTTTCAGTTCTACTTTCACTTAGCTGCGCCTGCGCGCGAAGACTGCGTGGAGTTGTCGATAACCATTGGATACTATATCCGGCCAGCCTGACTGTACGCTGTCCGCAGCGGTACTTCCCTTTTTTCCTTTTTCATCGAGACCAGAGGAGAATCTGAAACATACAAAAAAAAACGAAACAGACCAGGACTATACGACAAATATACAAAGATTAAACATATCATAATTCTTCTGAACTAGACAGTTTCTCCATCATGTGAAGGCATCTCTTCGACTTCCGGAAGGTTCCACAGGAAAACATTGTGTTTCACAGGCATAAGAACGTCTTTTTTAACAAGTTGATCTTTGGTTGAACGCATCGATATTTTCCTCTCTAGAGTTCTGGACGTCTGTTCAAAACGATTTCTCTTTTCCTTCGTTTCCACTGCCAGGGCTCAAAGATTTTTCGGAGCAACACAAACCGTCTATATTTAGTATCCATAGGTGAAGGGGAGATAAATTCCACGGAACTCGTTTTCATGGCACCATTTACTTTCTTACACAATACTATATCAGAACATTTTTCTCTTATAATACTCAATTTTAACTTAGTACTCTTAATTTTATTACATTTATAATCCTTAATTAGAGACTCAAATCATTTTTCTAGTATTAAAGTTTTAACATGTGGCAAATCATAACTAGATTTTTTTATTACATTTGAAACAGAAACATTTGAGTTAAAATGAACACCCAAGAGGATCACTTTCACTCAATAAAACATCGCTCTTTGCGTGGCCTAGTTTTCTTTATTTCAGAATATACACTGGGATGTATAATAATTTCTTCGGTCAAGGTCGGTGATATTGCCGTTCGAACACTAGACCGGAAGAGTGTTGATCAAGAGAAATATTTATGGGTTTAACTTCTACCATACGCTGTTCGCCAAAACATGAACTTAATGTTATTATTTCTTCGGAAGGTGTTTGCACTCTAATTAGTGAGGAATTTAAAACTGGGATCTGGCAACCTGAATCGATCAAGGCTGTTACGGGCTGATCTTCCACAAAAATGTTTACATATTGAAATGGTGCGAATTCATCGCTATTTTGTTTTTCGCTCTCGACTTTCAAAGTATTCACGTTTATTCTATTATGGATGTGGTCGTTAGATTCTTTAGGTTTAAAACGCTTCTCACAGTCTCTTGCGCAATGAGATGAATCACCGCATACAAAGCAATTTTTATTTTCTCTTTCAAGATATTGGGGATAGTTCTCTTTAATCTTTGTTTTAAAGTTTTGTGATCTATTTTTTAAAGGGGTCTTGGGTATATCCATAAGTAATAGGAATTTCTTTATGTGATCCGTTTTTAGATGAAATATAAATATCGCACTCTTTAGCTAAATCAATAGGCCTGAACCAATCTTCTGCTTCTCGAATGCCAATATGAGTTGCGGTTTCCTTGCTTAAAGTTTCGAACTGTTTCTCTTCGACTTTAGCTGCAGGATTTAAACTTAATGCTTTATTTTTAACCCTTTGAAGTTCGACTTCTTTTTCTAATTTTGCTAACTGAAGTTTCGCGAGCTCAATTTTCTGTTTTTCTAAAGTTACCTCTCTTTCGTTTCGCGATACTCTCTCATCTATACAGTTTTTAATTAAAGTTTTAACGAAATCTGGATCACTTTCAAATGTACTACTGTTCTCAATTTTAGTCTTTAGTTTAACTATGGTGTCCGTACTCTCCACAGTACCGTCTAGATCCTCAACAACTCTTATGAGATCCTCTTAAGAGCGTTTTTATACATTTTAGAAAAATATGGAAAGATCCTACCTTTTTTCTAGCTCCCTTTGTTGCTCGCACGTACGATGTATCCAATAATTGAAGAAAAATTTCGATTCCACTGTGATTTCACCTCTTCGCAGGTAATATAGTTGAAATTGTTCGAATTGACACCTCTTCGCAGGTTATATGTGAGTGGTTCCAACCTCTACACAGGCGGAATTTTCGATGGGTTCCAACCTTTACACAGGTGGAATATTTGTCGATCGTTCGTTGAAAAATACACCTCACAGGTTATTTTTATTCAACAGTTCAACCTCTACACAGGCAGAATTTTCATGCTGAGTTCAAACCTCTACACAGGTTGAACGAAGTTTTCGAAAAAATGGCGGCACGTCTCCCTCCACGGACGGCTTTTGTTCACGTTTCAAACTTTGATCAAAATCGAAATTTTTTCAATCTCGGCCTCTACACAGGCGGAGTATTCATGCTGAGTTCAAACCTCTACACAGGGTTGAACGAAGTTTCCAAAAATGGCGGAGCGTCTCTCCTTCACGGACGCTTTTGTTCATTGTCCAGACTTTTGGTTCAAAATCGAAATTTTATCGATCCCGGCCGAGCCCCCATAATTTGTGGGAGACAACAAGGGTCCAAGACGTTTGTCTTTCTTCTATTTTATTTTAAACTTAAACAAAAATTAATTAAAAAAAGGTAGCTACTTTAACAGATAAGTTTGACGATGATATGCAGAAGGTAACGCCTCCTCGCGCACCTCTCTTTTAAGTCTTAAAGTTTTTACAGTTTCAGTTCTACTTTCACTTAGCTGCGCCTGCGCGCGAAGACTGCGTGGAGTTGTCGATAACCATTGGATACTATATCCATATATATATATATATAATGTGCATGATCGATTATGTCTACATGTAGAAATACAGAATGTTTGCTTACATTAATCTTACAGAATAATTGTAGCTCGTTCTTATATAAGACTTTGCCTATTAGCAAAATATACCATTTGGCTTCTCTTGTAATGAACGGCGTATTTCCAAACTTACCTAGTGCATTTAGATATTAAGCGTAATAATAAATTTATTGAGGTTTTAAAATAATATTACTGAAATATAAAACATCAGAAACTAACACACATCTTGATGGTTAAAAATTGGATTGATTGGAAATAAACAATCAAAAAAAAATATTACGTAAACGAGTCAAGTTGAAATATAACATATCGCGAAATACTACAAAGTGATTTCTGCGGTAAAGATAGCGTTTGATTCTATTAAATATGCAAATACATATCTAAGAATAGTGGTTGGAAAAGAAAAAGGAACAAAAAAGGGAATGATAAGACAAAGTGTTCAGGTTTTCAGGAATAAAATTTTAAAAATACTTTTATCGTAGCCCTTTTTTTATTTTTTTATGTTGGTTCTATGAAACTACACATCACTTCGCGTTCATTCTAAAGTTATAAAACTATTTTAAAGACTTTATTTGTGTATTCAATTATATTACATGCAAATTGTTGAATTCATTTTTTTTTTTTTTTTTAGGTAGGTAAATTTTGAGCTGTAAATCAAACGTTTTATTCGTTATTTATCACTGAATAATTGTCCATTGCAGTATTTTCATTTCTAAACCATTTTAAATATGTTAAAACTGTTTTAAGCAGTATCACTTACTTGTTTTGTTAACGCTTTTTGTTCAATATATAAGTGTGATATTTAATAGTCCAAAGAATTTATTTTTTGTAAAAATTGAAATATAAATATTTAAATATTAATTTAAATCAACTGATTTATTAATGGTGAATATTTTTAATTAAACTCTAGGTTTATAAAATTCTTATTTTATCACAAAACTAATAATATTAATGGTAGTCCTGATAATATATTAAATGGCAAGATCTAGCCAAGTTATATTTAAGGAAATAAATAATCAAAGGAAAAAAAAGGAAGCAAATGAATAATCAAAATTTAACTGCTATTTTAAATACTATTTTCAACTATATGTCAGTGTTTATTAATGTATCTATGCTTTGTTATAAAATAAGATTATAAACAGATATCTTTTTTAATATTTTTAACTGAAAAATATTATTAAACATTGTTTTATTAAAACATCGAAATGGCATATCTTTGAAAAAAGTTTTATGCATGACTTTTTTAATACTGCCAGTCAAGTTAGAAATAAAAAAAAGATTGATATTTTTAAGTTTATCAAACTGAAAAAAAAATCGACAACTCAAAATTCGAATTTTAGTGATTACGTTCCTTTGGAAAAGAAATAGGATCGCGCGTAAATCTAAAAAAATGCAAACAGAATAAGAAACGAAAGGACGAGCAAGTGGTAAAGAGACGTCAAGACTAACTAGAAAGAGAAATGCTAACACCAACTAAAGGAAAGGAAACATTATTACGAATCAGGGGAACAGAAACGCGTAGATGAAATAGAGTTTGAATTAACCAATTTTAAATTAGGGAGAAAAGGGAGGAAAAAAGAATTTTCAAAATTAAAAATTGAGAAAAACAACAATTATGAAACCTAGATTAGATATGCAAAATCTGATGTAGATATTTGATTGTAAAAATAATGGAATTATCTTTATCTTACCTTTACTTCAGGTTTAACCCTTTGTCTACCGACGGTACTTATAAGTGCCACTCACTTTAAAATTACATAGAATAGAATACTTAGCACCGATTTTTCAAGATATATGGATTGAATATTGAATATTAACGTCGCACTGTTCAACAATAACCATGGTCAAGTGACGTGGACGACACCTGATATTCCTAACTACCACACCACACCACTGTTTCAACATATATATGGAAGCACGGGCTCAAAGCAAGACGATCCGATATTTTAGCGATGATATATGGAAGGGGCTCTAGAATTTTAGTTTTAGTTTTATAGCAGAAATTGCGTTTTCAGATGACATTTTGATCGGATTGCGAAGATTATCATTTTTGTCCCAGAAAAATAGTTCATATCAAAATTTAAGTGTCTTATTTTCTTTTGTATGTTTTTTAGGACATTAGAAAACGATTTGATTATTTATTTTAAGGGAACGGTGTATCTAATTAATTTTACAGTGGATTATCTTTAATTAATTAATGAGTTCTTACGGATTAAATTTCCCAAAGTTGAGTATTTTGTTTTATGTATATCCCTTAATTTTCAATAAAGTGATCCAAAAAAAATATTGCATGAAAAAAACTGCAATAAATCATAATGCGGTAGATAAAGGGTTAAATGGAGTACTTCAAAAAATATTTTGTCTACTATTCATTGTTGATTTGTTGAAAAACTATAGAACTCAGAACTACTAGATAAGAAGAAAAAGTTGCAGACTATTATGATTATATCAAAAGCTTACTTCTAAAGCACTTACACATTATTCCCAAAATAACAACAATCTTCTTATGGATCTACTAGAAAAGCCCAGAAATTACATGTATTGATTTTGAGTACTGAAAATATATTTTACAAAATTAATATTGGGCTTGGAAGTAGAAATATTTAAAGAACTATATCAATAATATTCTGCAGTTAAACTGAACTAATTATACATCAGGTCGAAGTGACCATCGACGTTTGTTCACAAATAAATACTACAACTGAACTTACCACCAAACTAGATGACTCTGAGAGTGTCAGAAGGAGCACTAAAAAGAGTTCTTTCAAAACAAAAGATTGGAAAGACTTTTCTGAATCTAAGTTAATCATAAGGTTTCCAATTTCAATTTTAAGAACGGAAGAAATAACGGTATAAGTGGGATGAACACAGAAGTAACTCATAAATGTATTATTTTGCAATAAGCAACAAATCGAAGAAACCTTCAGATCAAAAGCATTCATTCTCTACACGATCTCTGCGGTTAGGTTCTTACGTTCAATGTGTTTTTGAGGTCACAGTTCTTCTAAGAAATGTAATTCGATGTTGTATGCTACAAAGCATCGCAGTCTTTGATAGACCAATGGAACAGACACTGCTATCACATCAGTTCTAGTATATTCCCAAAACAGCCTCACGAAACATCAACGATTGTGTTCGGAAAGATCTTTCTGAGTTCATTTCATGTATTCGTCGAACTTTAAGCCACTTGTTGGGTTGTAAGTGTTGAAAAATTTTGAATAAAACATTTCTCATCTAAAAATGGAACAAGATGGAACAATTTTCTGTGGAAAAGGTTCTATATCGACTTTATAGTTTTTCTTTGTGTGGTTTAGTTTAGATATCTTTAAAATATGCACATGTATCGGTAGACTAAAATTACTTTAACGCTATATACACATTTTGGAGATTTCGTCACGATATATTTATGCACCATTTAAAAACTTAGTTGTTCATGTTTCTAATCTCGCTAAAAGCTTTATTTGAAAGTTGGTTTTTCTCCCCCGCAAAGCCGTGTACCTTCTCTTTTTGTATTGTTTCACTATCACGTTTCTGTATATTTTTGTTTTAAGAATACTTGGAACAGAGATTATTCTTCATTAATTACAATATCCATGTTTCTTTTGCCCTCGGTTCTAGATAGAGTATCCATTTTTATACACATGTAAGAACCACTAATTGTAATAAAGGGTGTTTTTTAGAGGTATAGAACTTTAAATTGCAATAAAACAACGATGTATTATTGAATGACATGAATTTTTTTTTATTCGAAAGATAATTTTGTGGCATTACATTTTAAATATGATTTCTGGCATAGGACTGCCACGGCTGGCTCGGATGTAGTCCAATCTGGACGTCCAATTTTCGATGACGTTTTCCAACATTTGTGGCCGTATATCGGCAATAACACGGCGAATGTTGTCTTCCAAATGGTCAAGCGTTTGTGGCTTATCCGCATAGACCAATGACTTTACATAGCCCCGCAGAAAATAGTCTAGCGGTGTTTAATCACAAGATCTTGGAGGCCAATTCACAGGTCCAAAACGTGAAATTAGGCGGTCACCAAACGTGTCTTTCATTAAATCGATTGTGGCACGAGCTGTGTGACATGTTGCGCCGTCTTGTTGGAACCACAGCTCCTGGACATCCTGATTGTTCAATTCAGGAATGAAAAAGTTAGTAATCATGGCTCTATACCGATCACCATTGACTGTAACGTTGTGGCATTCATCGTTTTTGAAGAAGTACGGACCAATGATTCCACCAGCCCATAAAGTGCACCAAACAGTCAGTTTTTCTGGATGTAACAGTGTTTCGACATACACTAGGGGATTAGCTTCACTCCAAATGCGGCAGTTTTGTTTGTTGACGTAGCTATTCAACCAGAAGTGCGCTTCATCGCTAAACAAAATTCGCTGATGAAAATCGGGAACAACGGCAATCTCGTTTTGGGCCCATTCGACGAATCTACGCCTTGCTTGATGATCGTTTTGATGAATTACCAAACCAAACTGAGAATAAATCACTTGACAGCTGTTAAATCGGTCGCCATCTTGGAAAGTAATGCCAACTTAAACTTCTATACCTGAAAAAAAACACTCTTTATAATAACACTAGCTGGTATACCCGTTCTTCGCACGGATGAATTGAAAAATTAAACAATGTAGATTGAAGTGAGTTAATTTTACGAGTTTAAGTTTGATGTTACGAGTTTTTAATGAGTTAACTTTACGTGAATTGCAAATTAAACAAAAAAAAAGCTTTTTGCATATCTCTGCTGGAAAAAAAAAAGAAAAAACACCTTTGTTAAATTTTAAGTCTGTAGATCCAATAGCTGATATAAAAAGGATTTTTTTTATTTATAAATCCCCGTAACTCTCTTGAGGGTCGATTTTTGAAATTACCTTTCTAAGCTGATCTCTGCCCAATAAAATTAAGACATTGTTACAAATATTGTGTAATGAACGCTTAAAAGAGGACAAATAATTTATATCTGAAAGTGTAAGACATTAATATTACTATCTGTTGCATTTATTTTATGTCAAAATTGTAATATTCGCAAGCAACGCTGTTTCTTAAATTATAATGGCGATTCAATGAAAAGCATGGCAAAATGTGGGCGATAGAGTCATGTTGGTAAATGTATAGCTACTTTCATAGCTCGAGCTTTATTAGAGCTATGGAAAAGATTAGACTTACGCTTTCACGGCATACTTCTTAGTAGGAACTTTTTCTACACTCCCAAAAAACACAGCGGCCGCGGTAGCCGAATGGTCAAGGTATCGGATAGTGGCTGGCCTTGTCGCGAGTTTGAGCCTAGTACCTCTGCAGACCCGCCGTGTATTGGAGCGATGCATGTTAACCCTTTATCTACCGTATTATGATTTACTACAGTTTTTTCATGCAATATTTTTGTTTGGATCACTACATTGAAAATTAAGGGATATACATAAACAAAATACTCAACTTTGGGAAATTTAATCCGTTAGAGCTAATTAATTAATTACAGATATTTCACTGTAAAATTAATTATGTACACTGTTCATTTAAAATAAATAGTCAAATCGTTTTCTAAGGTCTTCATTAAATTAATGTACGAAAAACATAAAACACTTAAATTTTGACATTAACTATTTTTTCGGGACAACAATGATAATCTTCGCAATCTGCTGAAAAACCCGTCAGCTGAAAACGCAATTTCTGCTACAAAACTATTCGCCTTGCCCATTAAAGTAATCGTAGAACCCGTGCTGCCTTATAACTTGGAAGAGTGGATTTCAAAGAATATTCCTGCTAAGTTGATGTGATGTGGTAGTTAGGAAAGAGGGGGGGCAGCTCAGGTGTAGTCAAAATTAAGGTACAAAATTACGTGGTCCGTCGCCAAAAGCCCTCGTGTAGCTGAACGGTGCGACGTTAATATTCACTCACTCCAAAAAATACAGTACAGTAGTTATTATTATTTTTATACTTAGAAAATGAACTATACTTGAAATATGCCTATTCAATTAAAATTATAGCGTTATAATTAACTACTAACCACAAAACAAATTATGCAAATTTGTCCAAATGATGTAATGTGAAAGACAAAATTTATCTACTGTAAGTACCAGAAGCGATAAAAGTATTTATTTGTATAAGGATCAATTTGTTAGTACCAAATGTGCATAATAAAATTATAAAAAAAAACAACCGTGCATAGAAATAAATTATCAATTTTTATTCTATGTATGATTCACTATTTTTGGCGATAATGGCTTACACATGTAAAAAATCAATAGTAACTATTCAAGTAAAGAGAGATTTAAAACAACCTCTCCCTTTAAAACTTAGTTTTATTCCGAAATAAAAAAATAGGGATTACACTGATCAAAGGAATAAATTAGAAGCTAGCGCCTGGCGTAGATAAAACAAAAAGGTTTCGTCACACATGAAAGATAAATATATGCTGTCAGAGTTTTTTTGCAGCGCACCCCATAATTGCTTGCAGATGGCAGAAATGTTTCCTACTTACTTTACAATTATCGTTATATTTTGGACACTTCACACAATATCTTTATAAATTATTGCTTATGTGTTATTCTGATGTATAAGCTATAATATTGTAATGATTCATTAAAATCTATTATGTTGTTCTTGCGTGAAAGAGTACCAAACATTCAAGCAAACTTTCGCGTTTATAATATTAGTAAGGACTAACATTGCATACTCATCGTACTTTGTGTACAGAAAAAAAAGAAATCAATATTTCTTCATTGATTCTCTGAAATGAATACTGGGGAACCTCGATAATTCAGACTAAATGGAGCTCTAATTCTTCCGGATTATACTAAGTAACTTATAAAAAGAAACAAGGAACATAGCTAACCACTCTATGTAATAAAAAGAACATGTATTTCGAAATAAGGCAAAGCTAAACGTCGAATAATTGCCCAAGACAATGTATAAATCAATACAGTAGTGATATGGTATTAGAACGAAAAAAATGTTTAGAAAATGTTTTAAGTTTATTAATTAAGAAAATTTTTTAGTATCTATCCAGATTAAGGAATGTCTGTTTTCATTGGGTCTGAATCAATGAGGGTTTATAGAATTTATAATAATTTATAAGCCCAATATAAATGTAGTTAATTCATAAAAAACCATGGTAACCGAACACGTTCAGAGTACTTTTTAACAATTAAGTACATTTAAGGTATCCGACTACGTTCGGAACCGTGATTTAGCGTATAAATGAATAATATTTATGATATTTAGTGTCACTTAGATAAAAAAATGTATATAAAAGTGTTTTAAGAATTGTGTTACAAAAAATTACTTAAGTACAATATTTTGACAAAAAATGATCATAGAATGACCCATTTTCAAAATATTCTCTTTTTGTGAAAAATGCTTCTATTACAATAATGTTTCGCCTGTATATAGCTCAGACCTCTGTACAGAGGCTCAACTAGAATTTTTGAAATATATTACTTAGAAGAGGATTTATCCATGTTTTACGACAACAGAGGGGAGAAATTTTAAGAAAAAAACGCCTATAATTATTTCAATCGGTTGTAACTCTGAAAATAATGTGAATTTTTCAAAAATCATATTTGAGCCTCTTTTCACAAAGTTAGAAAAAAAAGTATTTAAATATTTTTGTCAAAATAGTGTATTTAAATATTTTTTTGTCAAAATGTCCTTAAAACAATTTTATACATGTATTTTAATCTAAGTGACACAAACTATCATGAAAATTATTAATTTATGCGTTTTTTTAAAATTACGGTTCTGAACGTAGTCGGATACCTTAAACATTATAATTGTTTTTTTAGCATTCATTACCAATAAATACTAATATTTAACTAATAACTTTTCAAATAAATTACCTAAATTTTACAAAAATCACAATTATAAGTGAAATTTTAGCAATATATTTGAAAAACTTCAAATCAATTAGAGAAATAAGTAATGTACTTATATTAGTAAAAGTATTGCTAAAACAAATTAGATGTATTTATCTAGAAAATGTACTAAAAGTTTAGTTATATTTAAAAATTTGAAAATTTTAGTGCTCTGATTGAGTTAACATAATAAGAAATGTGACATTCTTTATGAGACAATTTTTTAAATAACAAGCCATAACTCAAAAAGTATTCATACAATAAGAAATATTTTAGTACATCCTCTAGAAAATATTATATAAATATCTGTTTCAAATAGTTTTCAAGAAATACACTTGTAACATTTTGAGTTATCAGAATCACCGTGTTAGATTTTGAGCAATTTAAATGCCCACTTCTGGTAGATTTAAGACCCACTTCGGGTTATTCTAATTATATATAACTCATTGTAAATTCACCTCTAGGTAGCGTAGAAACAAAACAAAGTATGTTTTGTAATGACGAAAAAGTATATCTATTTAATAACATAAACAAAAATATCTATCTTGACCGAATTTGGTCATTTTCAACGTGTTCGGATACCTTAAGATTAAAATCACAATAATATCGCAACAGTGAATATAAACATAAGAAACTGACTATAAATTCGAATTTCATTTATTATGATAAATAATATATGATATATAAAAGTATTATGATAGATAAAAGTATTTATTATGATCACAGGGAAAAACCTTTTTTCTTAAGAATATGTTAACTTGTAAACATGCCATTAAAGCTTTTATATCACTGATATTTTGAAAAGAATTTTTCTGTTAGATAAAATTCTATTCAAGATTGAATAGTTATGCTTACGCTAATTTAAAGTACTTGTATATTTATTGAAAAAGAATTATAAATGTAGTTTATGGTATACCATTCTAAATTGTCTTTAACAAATCAATGATATCGTAAAATGAAAATTTAGGGAAGCTTGAAGTGACATTATAGTACTTCAAAATGTAGCAAATATATAATCATCCTACATTATTCAATATCTATCTTCAAGAACTATTTTTGATATTATTAGATAAATTTTTAAAACATTATAGAACTCTGTATAAAATTGTTAGACATTGCTGCATTTATTCTTAAATATTAAAGTAAAGTTGGAATTTTTTAAGGGTTTACTTTTTTTGGTACAAGATTTAAATTCTGTGGTGTTCGATTGGTTCACGTTTTGGAGCTTATCTTTAGTAAATTCAGGTGACGCTCCTCTGGGGTACAATAACTATGCATCCTTGTCCACTATTCCCACATTGTCAACCAAGATGCCAACCTTTTTTCCTTTTCATTGATTATGTCTAGATTATTACATAGTTTGGTTCATCATAATAAAATCCCAATTTTCTGCAAAAAAATAAATTAGTTAAAAAATAGTTAAATACAGTCGGACCTCTATATAACGAAGTCGCTAACTCCCGAAAAAATGTTCGTTTAATGGAAAGTTCGTTATATAGAGGTTAACCTCTAAATATACTTTATAAACGACATAAAACAAATTTTAAATTCATAAGCCCTATATATTAAAAAAAGTAATTATGTACACCTTTTTTTAAAATTAATATATTAAAAAAGAAAGAAAGAAAGAAAAACTGCAAGGAAAACAGAAAGAAAGAATGTCGAAGAATTCATTGTATTTTCAATACTAAGAAAATAATTTTATATTAAAATTAGTGGATTTTAAGGACATTTTATAATTTAAAGCATACGAGTAACATTAAGCATGCATTATCTTACAATTAGAGCACGGAGACACGGGACAACTCCACTGAAGGTGAAAGAGGATATCGAAGATGTTTCTAGTGAACTGGGCAATGGGGATTAAAGATTTAACTTCTTGGATGAAACGTCTAGAACTCTATTGCTCTCGAGCAGTTAAAATCCAATAAAATCAGTTTGAGATTTATGACCACCATAAAATGTGTTTAAGAGAGAATAACTTGAAATGTTTTCATAAATACTTTAAAAAACGGCTGGAAAAAAAATTGAATCACAAAAGAAAAAGTTCGTTAGATAGAAAATGCACTTCGCTATAGAGAGTTTATTTTATGAAGAGAATTATGAAATGTTCAAGGTTCCAGAATAAAGTTCGTTACATAGATAACGAACAATATAGAGGTTCGACTGTATTAATAACAATACCACAATCTCCTACCGGGCTTTTTTTTTCTTTCGAAAATTATAGTAGTACTTTCTTTCTAATAATTATTTATCCTTAATACATCTTTTTTGTGAACTGCGCCGCAGTACTTGAGTTTTAACTCCGGTCTTTCATATTTTAAAATAATTACTTAGCTTGAATATTTTTTTCTTTAGTGCTGAGTTTTTTTTAAATATGTTTAATTTTTTTCACTTAAGTTAGAAAGAAACTTAATTGTCATTCTTTGTTAAGGGAAATATTTATTATTACAACTAATTTAGATCTTGATGTTAATTATATTTTAAATATGTGTGTTGAAAGCCAAGCTCTGTTGATTAAGCATATACGTAGCGTTTTAAATCGTACGATTAATGAAGTTGTTGTTATTACGATATTAATGATTACTCTAAAGCTACTCGTAATTTCAAACATTCAGATAAAAAAATGAGAACAAGGCCAATATTTCATACTCCGCTTTTCCATGTGATGTTCATGTTCAGTGAGACATTTTGACCCTTTATTTGGTTTGCTTACGGTCATACTTCATTATTCCGAATGACAAAACTGGTCGAGCTCGCGATCTACAGGCTACAAAACTCAAAATGTAACCCCAAACACGACGGTAATGGCCTCAATTCATGTGATGTCATAGTCACACTACAAAAGCAATCATTTGCTTCCAGCTGATCAGTTTATGCGCTTCGTTGTCGCCAACGTTCGCTCTTTGCAAAAACTTTCTCTTAAAAATAGCAATTTATCAGCAACAATAATGCACATAGGTAGGCAAAATTCATTTTATTTAAAAATACATGCAGAAAATTAGTTTTTTTAATTTTAAAATCTTTTGAAGAACTTTTTTATTTCCTATAACATATCAACATTTTTTCCCGAGTATAAAATTTGAAAATTTACCCAAGCTTTACAAATAGAACAACAAGTACAATTGAATTGATGTCTGCTTTGAATTCAATGGAGAACACGTGTTTGTCTTTGTCATGTGATCGTCATGAGTTGAACCTATTACCTGATAAAAATATTCATAATTGTAATGCTTGTTGTGTTTTGTATATTATATATATTTTATAAAAAATATCCTCGTAATTGCAATGGTTTCCGCAAAAAATTAAGCAAAATAGCTTCCGAATAAAACGACTGACTTTATCATATAAGAAATAAATATAAATGATCAAGTAGAGAGAGATCCCACACAATTCATTTTAAAATAAAAGTAACCCTAATTAGTATTGATAAAAGGTGAATGATTAAAAATATATCAAAGATCAAGGTTAATTTTTTAAAAAAATTGTTCCCATCTAAATATAATTTGAAGTGAAACGAAAACAAGCAAATTCATTGTATCCTAACCAATCTGTACTTTTTGGAAGTAATTACTGATGAATAGTATGCTTTGTTTTGAGTAAGGACGGAAAATGTGTTAAGGATCATTTGTAACTTTATATTTACCTTATTCAGGCTTAAAAGGTTCTCTAAAACAAAACAAAAAAAAAAAAAAAGAAAAATAACTGAAGATGTTTTTGTATTCTATTTTTATACCTTGTTTGGCAAAGAGTTTTTATGTCGCATGTAAAAGTTTATTAGAACCTCGTTCAGAATTTATGTGACTCTTAACGTTATATCGCATAACGTGTAAGCGTTTTTGATGTGCCCATAATGGTGGCCTTCATTTTGTGTTCGGAAATATTCTTACTAAAACACTCACCATGTTGGTTACGAATCGTACAAATGTCACTGCCATATCTGATACAAGATTTTAGTGATACCAAATGTAACAGTTAAACAAAGTCAAGTTTTAAACGAGGTGTCATGTTTTTAATTTAAGATTATGAAATACGTTTATTTTTTTAATGTTATAATTTATCAATTATTATTATTATTATTATTATTGCAGATTTTGCTTTTGAATGTGAGCCCATGTTCAAATCCTGAATTTGTTTTGCAATTAATACAAAGAACTGAAATGAAGTGCATTTTTCTATTTAATATGTAATGATAAGTGGCGTAACGAAGAGCATTAGCCCACCCCCTGCCCAGACATGTTTTGGGCCCCAAATCGGATCTTACAAAGGGTACGTACTTTCCTAGAATCCTGCCTCCCCTCCCTTGAAGCGGGGGTTTCGAGGGTGTACGTTACGCCAGAGATAATGATGTAGTTGGACGTTGTCAAATTGAGAGATTGATATGATTTTCCTCAATTATCAGGTTACAACACAATTCAATCAATGTAATAGCCGTTCTCATAAATCTTGGAGTTGAACGATTTAAACGTATAAAGCAGATAATATGTAATTTCACGAGTTATTGAAATGCGTCTCGTATATTTACCTTTTTGTGTTAAACCATTCTATTTATCTCAGGCTTAAGTTTAATTTTCTTTTATTTATTCAAACTAAAAGTCTCTTCTTGGATCGATTTAATTAAATTTTACTTCTATATCCATGCCTCTCTTTCTTCAAATTCTGAAACCAATATTGGCTTAGGTCAGACTTAATAAAATCGTTAAAAGTTGCAAACTCGTTCCATGAACTATAAAAAAATATATACATTTTCATTGGCTTCAAAAATACAGGGTTAGTGTAAATTCATGTTAGCATTTTCATAACACAATTTTCGTCTATGTTACTAAATTAATCGTTGTAGTATTCTATGTAACTTAGATCAACCAATCGTTTCATTATCTAGGCAAGAATCTGAGCTATTGGTCATTAAATAATTATCACAAATGCCATTTTTTACTGCTGTATACTGAAAATGCGTGTATGTTAACGTGGCATTATAAAGCAACAAGAGGGCTACTGCCGAAATACCTAATTATTTTGAAGCACGGTCATGTGACAAGGGCGATTCTTGAGTTGATATCACCACTCCGAGCTTCTGCACCAAGCCAACAGCGCAGGACTTAAAACTTCAATGGCAATAGGCTTGAACTCATGAAACAACGGCCTCGAGTCAGTGGCCATGACCATTAGACTACTTCGGCTACTTGATGTCATGAGAGGAACACTATTAAGAGGAATTTTTTAATTGTAAGCAAAAAATTATGCACTTTTATCAGAGAGATTATGTGTGGGATTGATTAATTGTGATTTTGGAATTACTTAATGCAGCGTTTCTCAAACTGTGGGGCGCTCTCCCCTAGGGGGGCGTGATAACTCTACAAGGGGGCGCGAGTATATTGAAATGTCGAAAACAAAATATTATTTTAAAAAATTATTAAATTACTGAAAGTAAACAAACAAAAAATGCATTCTGACATAATAATAAATAAAATAACATTTACACTGAGATAATATACTTACAAATGTATCAATATTGCACAATGTATTTTATAATTAATTTAATATTGCCATGTTAAGAACAAGTTTAATAATTATCAGTGACACCAAGGACTTGGCATATATAAAATTATACACAAAAATCAACACTTATCTTTATAATTTGTACAGTTTATAATTAATCTCTTAACTGCTGATTAAAAGTTACGTGATTCACTCCCCAATGCTTCCGTTTTCCATGTCGGATCGCGTATGTGTTGTTTTGGAGGTGGGGAGAAAATGAATGAATAAAAGAAATCCTCTGATGTATTTTTAAGTGAATCTTTCGCAAACACTCTCGAGATCCTTTTGTTGTATTCCAAAGTCTTCGGAATAATTTTATGGATAGCAGTGCACAGAAAAGATCGTACTTCGTCAAGACGTATATATACGTCTGATGAATTTAACGCACCGGTTGAGCGATATATACGCAGGCTTGAGCTTCTGCATTGTTAGTTGTATGGAAGGGGGGCGCGATGAAAATTACGATTGAATATCGCGTCGCAAGTATTAAAAGTTTGAGAAGCACCGTTAAAAATTATTGAATTAAAAACTAAAACCAAATTATTAACTGAGAAAAATTTGATAATCTGTAACCTACTATTAAAGCCGCTTTATGTTTCCATTAAAAATTAAACCTTCAAAATAGAACATGCATAAATGGAATGCTATAAATGTTCAAAATGTATGAATAAAATTGATTGAGATTACAAATATAATCTTTCACATATCAATGGGTCGTTAGCATCTTTTGGATCAGCTAGATCCCAATCAAAACATCAAATATTACCAAGAATTTGTCTCGAAATAAATCATGACCTTTTGTTTTATTTTCTATATCTCGAAGGTTATTAATTAAGACTTTCCCAACATTAGAATTGAATCTTGTTAGGATATTTAACACGAATTATACTAATTCCACTGTCGGAGAAATGTTATCCAATTTATATGACGCTAAAGAAGTAATTGAATTAAGCAAATTAATTGCGTGTTTGTATTTCCAATTGTATGCGATTCAAAGCTTAATTAGAATGTCAAATTCTTGACTAAAATCATATGCAGTACTTTCCCTCACTGTTAGGAATAATTTATGTGATAAAGATTTAGTTCATCAAAATTTAGAAACCTTTACGCTCAAAATTGATTTTATTAATTATTATTGTAATTGGCAGAAAATAGTATAAGACAAGTTTAATATTTAATTAATGATGCAATTTGTAAAAAAGTTTTAAACATCAGTATCTTTAATAAAAATTAACATATATCTCTTACAAAACTCTGTACTTTGATCTTTCATTTTTACCGAGAAATTTAAGATCGTCTTATTCATGAAAATGAGAAAAAAATCATTTTAATGAATTTTGCAAGTGCTTCGCACTTCATTTTCATAAACTAATCTAAATATTGATGAGTTAGTAATAAATATTCATTAGAAATTTCAGTTACGAAAAAAATTTCAATTCTTATTCAATAAGTTTCTGATTATTGTATATCACAAATGCAGTCATGTGAATATGTATGAGTATGTCTGTCATCAATTTAACTAATTATTTTTAATTGATCCCCAGATTTAAGTATATGGAAATTTCTCGTCGAATTTAAAAAGGAAAGTTTTGGATTATTTCTGTAATTTTTTCCTTATATCTTTTAAAAAAACATGAATAGTCTAAATTGGTAATTATTTTATTACAGATATTATGTGTGTGTGTGTGTAAAACATAATTATGCATTGCTTTAAATATGCATTGCTTAAAATATATTTACTTTTAAATATGTTTGGTTCTTAAATAATAAAAGTAGCGGAAATCGAAATTTTCATTTTCTATTCTTCGAATTCCAGAGTAAATAAAGTTGTAGCTTTTGCTTTTTATATTGTTACGAATTTTGTGTAATTAATGCTTAAAATAGTGTAAATAATATATATCTAGATTTGTAGTATGTTAATATTACTTTCTGTTCTATTTATTTTATGATGAATATTGTAACAGTCGAAAGCAACACCTCCCCTTACATTATTATGGCGTTTCAATCGAAACTTGGCCAAATATTGGCGATACAGCCTAATTGGCATCATTTCTGCTGACGAAATTTGGTGAACAGGTGACCACTCATTTGAGTTAGCGATCGTTTTTGGTGGCTTTCCTATAAATGCATCTGGAAATTACTGGAGAAATATATTAACATTACGATCCCTGATGTAAGTGGATTTTTCGAGAAACTACTCGAAGATAGTCAGGCAGACAATACATAGCAGTCGTTCGCTAAAACTGAGTCAGTATTACTTTACTGTTGAAGAAGAGTTCCCTAGCTTATAGTTGCTTCCGAATAAACTTTAAGTACTTGTAATTAAGACAGTGATAGTTGAGTCTGAGCGCTGTAGATGGTGTGAAAATCTTCTGGTATTTATTGTGTGAATTTCGGTGCTGTATATCCTGTCTTTTAAAGATTAATTTTCTACGATAAGTTTGCATCTATCTTAAGGAACTGTTTTGTTTTTTGAGACTGATTGCATAAAAAATCCCGAACCCCCATATAATTAACAATATTATACTCCATTTCCTGTTGTTATTATATTTTATATCAATTTAAGAATCGTGAACATATAAAGAAAATTGCGTGTAATTTTCAAAACCTTTTTACCGTTAAATGTATAGTATATAACTGGAAAAACATTTCTATTATATTCTTTGAGATTTTTTTAGATTGATGTTGTATTAAATAAAAATTCATCTTTCATTTCCCGCAAAATCATTGATAATTTCTACATTTTTTTAATATTTTGAATGTATCTTTTTAAATAAAAAACAGTACTGTTTTATTTTCGTAAATATATTCAAGGAAGACTTATAATAATATTAAAAAAAATCGTAGAATATTTTAATTTCTCCGTAATCCTTTAGTAAAAATTACGCAAATTTTGAGGTTATAAGGTAATTTATTTCTGGACAGCAGCATTTTTTTCATTAATATTAGTTCGGTTACTGATACCTGTGAATAAAGACATCGAAGTGTGGAACCGGCGAAATGTTTCGTAACTTTAAATCAAGTTCAACTATCGAGGTTACTTTATTTCATATTATTCCTTTTTATGATCGCATAGCCTAGTGGTCATTTTCACTAACTCGATTTGACCAGTCGGAGGTTTGATTCCTGGTGCTACTGAAGACACGCCGTGTTGAAGGGCTGATTCACGTTAAATCAATCGTGGCTCTAAGTCCCCACGTTTTTGTGGTGTGGAAGTTAGAGGGGGGCTCAGGTGTCATCCTCATCACTTGATTTCGGTTCAAAATTACAAGGTCCGTCACCAATAGAACTTGTGTTGCTTTAAGTACGACATTAATAAGCATTCACTCACTCTCTGTTCTTGAACTGAGATTTTAAACAATATTACTGAACATATAGCAATTTAACCCCTTAAATGATTTGCCCTTTTAGGCTACCGATAGCTGGCTTCAACTGGTTTCCGCGTTCGCTGTAAGGGCACTGACATTTTCTCCTTTCTATCTTTGATTCTCACATATTTTTAATTCTTTAATTGAGATTATTGGTGCTAGTGTTTTTAAGAGATTCAATTTATTCATGGTTCTGATATACTTCTGATCCGGGATTTTGTTTGTGGTGCAGGCGAGAATTGTTCATTGAAGGCAGGAATTTCGATTCTTGAAAATATTCAATACAGAACAGGGATCGGCAAGACAATATGTAATTTTTTTGCTTGATAAGGAATGAAAATGGAAAAATAATCAAAAAAAAGCCTATATAATATCTGTCCCCATTGCAATGTAAAGCTTAGTATTACACCATGTTTCATAATATGTGTGCATATATATATATATACATAATCGTCAACTCACGTGTGTTTGAAAAAGCAGTGCGAACATATGAAGTATTTTTGTAAGTATGTGAGAAATTCCTTAAAAATATATGAAACATTCTTCATAGAATGCAGGATGTACTTATACAAAGCAAACAATAAGGAGGTTTTGTGTTCCATAAAATTATAAAATAAAAAATAGTGTGAGAACTTTGAAATTGAAAATTAAAACATAATTATTCCATTTTCGCATTCTGGTGACTATTATGCTTAGTTTTATGCAGTAAAAATGCGCCTTTCTTTTCTATAGCATTTTGGGCAAAAAACAAATTGAGCATATATGTAATCATATTTTGTATTCATAATAATTTCTAACTAAAGAGTAAAAAAAAAACTAAATGTTTAAAACATTCCAACACTTTCTGCTATATTTTGTAGTGATTAAATTTTCGCCGAGTTCACTTTAGGGGGAAAAAGCGAATGGATACTAAGAGTTTTTCTCAACCTTTCCAACAAATCTTAAATGTTTAATACAAGCCAAAATATCTTTACTTGAGAAATATATTTCATTTTATAGTTAAAAAAAAATAAAATACAATCTAGTTTATAGCAGATAATGTTATATTCGGATTCTCCAAACAGCGTGAATGGAACACAAGGAAAACTCTTCTATTTAACTTTGACAAGTTGTGTTCAAACCCCATTTCTCCGATTAATGCAAGAATTCAAAATGCCCTTTCACCTTTAGGGAACATTTCAAAGAGCGTGTTAGCATAATCTTTACTCGCTACTAAAGATAACTTGTAGAAGAATTTTGACGCTGTGTATTAATAAATGTTGGAAGTGAGTTGAAACAGTAAATAGATGTACTCATAAATGCTGGAACTGTAGAAGCTCATTCCAGTGTAATGGAATGGAATGAAATATTTTGGGATTTGTTCTTTAATAAGGAATACAGCTCCGTTTATTTAGGGGCAGAACTAGAACAGATTGCTTTGACACCTTGCTTTAAAGATATTTAGAAGGGATATATGCGTGAATTTCTAAGCATATATATATAGTACTGAATATTTTTAAGTATTAAAATAATAGTTGATTTTTTGGTAATTACAAGTTAATTGCACAAATTAGTTTAACCCACATTTTTGTCAATTTTCCTATATCTTGAAATACACTCTGTCGCAAAAAAATATATGCACCCAGAAGAAATTGAGCTACATTCACGAAATTTGGTATGCATGTAGTGTATATGAAAATAAACAAATGATTAAAAATTCAGAACAAAATATAATTTTATTAAGCGGTTAAAGCTTGCAAAAGGTTAAAAATCAGTAAGTAGTAAAGCCACCTCTGGCAGCTATACAAGCCGAAATTCGGCGTGGCATCCATTCAATTAGATCACTTATGACCCCCTGTGGAAGATCCTGCCATAGTCTTTGCATGTGCGCAGTTAATTCTCCTGTATCTCGGGCGGCTGCAGTTGCCTTCCCAGCGCGTCCCAGACATGCTCTATTGGTGAAAGATCTGGTGACCTGGCAGGCCATGGTAGGACATCATATCCTTGAAGACATTGTTGGGAGAGTCGCGCAGTATGTGGACGAGCATTATCCTGTTGATAAATGGCACCTGGGCGACTTGATAGCATGGGTAGCACAATCGGCGTTAAAATATCGTCCACGTATCTGCGAGCTGTCAAAGTGCCTTGAAGGACCACTAAAGATGATCGTGTGTCCCAAGAAATTGCTCCCCACACTGTCACACCTTGTGAAATTGCTGTATGCCGCTCGACAATAAATGTCGGATCGGACCGCTGGCCGGTGCGCCTCCAGACATGTGTGCGGTGGTCATCAGCACTGAGACTGAATCGGGATTCATCACTGAAGATGACACGTCTCCAGTCTGTCACACTCCAAATTGCCCGAGGTCGGCAAAAATCCAGTCGACACTGCCTATGATGTGGGGTCAGTGGTAAGCGTCTTAGCGGACGTCGGCTCCTCAAGCCAACTTCGGTCAGTCGTCTCCTTATGGTTTCTCTTGATGGCACTGGATGTCTGGAAGGAGGTAAGTGGCGTTGAATCGATGCTAGCGACGTTGTTGGTGCCGAAGTGGCCACTCTTCTGATTGCACGATCCTCGCGATCATTTGTGTTCCTGGGACGTCCTGACCCTCCGCGACGGTACACTCTACCTTCTGTGATCCACTGTTGCCAACACCGAGCAACTACCATATCGCTCCGACCGAGGTGGCGGCCGATACGTCTATTCGACCAACCTGCTTCTCTGAGGTCTTTTATACGGCCCCTATCAAAGTCCGTCAGCTGCTCGTACTGCCGCCGGTTACGTCTTAGAGGCATCCTAAGTCTCAATATCGTCTATCAAAGTCATCAGATTCGTTTGAATAGCCGTACGGCGCTCGTACTCATGCTTTTAAACTCTCCCAGTTGCGCAACTAATATGCGCATAGCACACTTAGCCTTGTCTCATTGGCTTCGAAATTTTAATCATTTGCATATCTCTTACCAGACTACATACTTGCCGAGTTTCGTGATTGTAGCTTGATTTCTTCTGGGTGCATATATTTTTTTGCGACAGAGTGTATATTGTAATATTAAAAAAAGCTCAAGGAAAGGGACAGTTTATCAAAAGCATTTAATTGCTGCTTAAAATTTAGGTATATCATTGTAATGAGGTTTTATCTTATTTATCTCAAAAACCTATGAGTATACACTGGTGACCAAAAATGTGAATACTTCTTAAAATTATATTTTTTTAAGTTTGTATACTTATAGAAAATTTTACGTTGCACAAAATGCAAAGTATTTTATATCATTTTGAAAAGAATTTAATACAAAGAAGAAAATTCAAATATTTGCAACGCAAAAAAGTTATACTGCAATAACTACTTTAAAAGTTATACTGCAATATACATTAGGTACCCATGATAGCAGTGAGTTATCAGAGCTTAGTAAGGTTGCCTTTCTTCTTTATTTCAGCTTCACATCGATGTTTATTGAGCTGAAAACAGGTTTAAGCTCTTCCTTAGTGATGCCAGGAAATAATTACATCCTTAATTAGTTCCTTTTATTTCATGGGTACCTCTTTCGGACAAGAGTTTTCAAACGTTGCCACAAATTTTAGATAGGATTGAGGTCAGGACTGCTTAGATGGTCAGGATAACTATAATAGTTAGTTTTGACATCAATTAAAAGAGTCGATTGGATACATGTGTGATGAGAAAGTGGTATTTCCTTTGTTAAAATTACATAACAGGTGGGCAGTTCAGTGAGTGCATCTGGAAACTAAAAGTTTTGTTTAAGATGTCAAAAGACAAATTTAATTTAAAAAGGTTGTAAAAGGCCGAAGAAGGTGCACCACATCAGTTAATGACAGAAGAACAAAAATACTATGTTTCAGAGGTAACAGAATTTTCATGGACATCCATCAGAAGTAATCTGAGTGATGCTGGTGTTTCTATCAGTTCAAAAACAATCAGGAGTAGATTAGAAGATTTATGACTAAAAGGTAGAATTTCACAAAAAAAACCTATCTCAATTTACAGCAGGACTAAAAGGGACTGTAGTAGGCAATGGAACACATTAATTGGAAAAATGATTATTGGTCACAAGTTTTATAGAGGGACTAAACTAAAATATCGTTATTTGGTGGTGATAGCCTTAAATATGTAAGAAAATGCATGTAGCAGAAATGCTACATCCCGACTGCATCGAAACAACTCTGAAGACTCCGCACAGTTTTATGATTTAGTCATGCGTATCAGCAGATGGTATCGGTTGCCTTCATATCATCGATAAGACACTGAATGTCATAAAATTCAGTGACGCCATTCTAGAACCTAAACTTATGCCTTTCATCAGGGATCTATTTACTAACAACTCAGTTACTTTTCAGCAAGATTTTACTTCTTGCCACACAGTAAAGTAATTGAAAGAATGATACCGTTCTAAGATCACTGAGCTGTTATCCTGGACAGGAAACAATCACGACCTCAATCGTATCGGAAACATGTGGCACCGTTTGAAAACTCTTCTCCGAATGAGGTACCCATGAAATAAAAAGGAACTAATTGAGGATATATTTGTTTCCTGGCATTATGTAATAACGAAGGAAGAGCTTAACACTATTTTAAGCTCAATGAAACATCGATGTGAAGCTGAAATAAAGAATAAGGGTAACCTTACTGAGTTCTGATAACTTACGGCAATCATCAGTATCTAATGTATATCGACAGTTATTGTGCAGCATAACTTTTTTTCAGTTAAAAATATTTAAATTTTCCTTTTTGTATTGAATTTAATATTAAATTACCTTAAAATGATATGAAATACTTTGAATTTTGTGCAATGTAAAATTTTCCATAGGTATGCAAACTTAAAAAACATAAAAATTTAAAAAAGTGTCCGCAGTTTTGGCCAGCCCTGTACATGTTTTAAATTCGACTGAAAACAATTTACAATAAATAAACTTGAACATTTTACTTAACATGCTATCAATCTTATTAAATGAAAATTGCATGACTAAAACTACTATTGTAATAGTTGTCTATTTATAACTATGCAATTTTTTACATATTACTAAACATTTGAAGTACTCACACCGAAAATGTAATTTAATTATAAATCATTTTATATATTAGAGCGTTGTTGTTGTTTGTAGTGCCATCGTTCTAACGGTATCAGTTCGGGACCAACGAAATTCATCACAGTAAAGTGCTAAAGATTTATGCATGTCGTTAGCCGTACCTTTGAGAATCATATAGGTGATAGTACGATTTTCCTCAGTTCCACACCAATTTTGATGGAGACCACTTTGGGGGGAATCAGGCCTCCCCCCAGACTCTAGAGTATTTATTTCTCCCCCATTAGAGTTTTAAATGATATGGATGTATTTTTATGTGATATATATATAATATTAATATTTTTATGTTGTTACATAATGGGAAAGATCTTAATGAAACTAAACATGCGATGAGAATTTTTTAATATTACATTCTGCGAGAATATTTATTACTTTTTATTCAACTGATAAAAAAGATTAATGTACTTTTTTAAAAAATCATTTTCGTGCATTTTAAATTTTACTTGTGATTTATTGATTGTTTATTGATGTCACATTGACTCCTTTTAACGAAGATCATCGCAGTCTAAGCTCATGATCAAGTTAGAGCTTTGAAACCCAACAAATTCACCGTGAAAAAGCCTTACTACACAACTATTTCAAGTATTTAGACAAAGTAGGACTCAGACAACGGAATTCGATTTTCAGCCCTTGAGCACCATGTAATCACAAGGGGATACACCGGTTATATATATATATGTATATATATATATAGTTTTATTAGTTTTGTGAATTTATTTATAATATTTAAATTCCTCCTAATGTTATTCTTTCGTTTCCTCTTGGTACGTAGTATGACAAACTACAGGTGAAGGTTGGCGAACCCTAAAACTTGTTTAAACCTGTGATCCTGGTTCCTAAGGCAGGAGTTTGTTATTGTACTACTCCGCCTATTTCTTCCTATTTGGTATAGCTATCTTAGGTCCTATAGCTATCTGTGTATTTATACATTTTGGATTATATATATATATATATATATATATATATATATATATATATATATATATATATATATATATATATATATATATATATATATATATATATATATACACTGGTGTGCAAAAATTAAGGACGAGACGGTTTTTTCAATATAACTTTGTACAAAAGCTTTCCAAATCAACACATTTAATACCGTAAGATCCCCAATACGTAAGAACATGTGTAATGTAAGCAACACTTACTAAAAGAGAAATCAGAGGGATAAAAAGAAGATTTATTGAAAAAGTAGCATGGAGCGCAATGCGACTGAAGGCCGAAACATCCCTGTGATGGGTGTCCAGCAAGAAACATCCGGTCTTTAGTAGGGGTTATGATCTCCCCTGACTGCTAGGCAGGTTTCACAGCGTGTGCCCATGCTGAGAATGAGGGTGTCAATGAGTTGTTGAGGCATTGCTGCCCATTCGTCTTGCAGCGCCAATCGAAGCTCCCGAATCGTTACTGGTGGTAAAGTACGAGCTGCCAAGCGTCTGCCTAGAAAATCCCATACATGCTCGATGGGATTGAGATCCGGAGATCGTGCCGGCCAATCCATACGTTCAATATCCTCACTCTCTAAGAGCTGTTTGGCAGCTACTGTGCGATGACATGGTGCATTGTCGTCCATGAAAAGGAACTGCAGACCCCTAGCGCCTCTAAAAAGACGCACATATGGAAGAAGAATCTCGTTACAATAACGGGTCCCGTTGACTGAACCTGCGTCGAAGATGTGAAGGTCTGTACGACTACCAAGCATGATGCCTCCCCAAACGAGAACACCGCGACCTCCATACCTGTCCCTTTCAATGATGTTCGAGGGATGATTGCGGCTTCCCCGCTCTCTCCAGATGAGTATGCGATGAGAATCGCTACTCAAACTGAATCTGCTCTCACCTGTAAAGAGTACTCATCCCCATTCATTGTCTCTCCAATTCCGGTGTTCCCGGCACCACAGATAATGCCTTCTCCGATGGGCAGGCGTTAAATGTAAACACCGTACAGGGCGTCGTGCAAACAGACCACCACCGTGCAGTCTTCTGGCCACGGTAAAACGCGATATCGGTCGTCCAATCGCCTGTGTCGTGTGTCTAGCAATTTCTCCCGCTGTCTGCCGCCTGCTTCTTCTGGAATGTAAGACAATGTACCGGTCATCTGCGGGTGTGGTTCCTCGTGGACGACCACTACTGAACCCCCGGATAGCTGTTCCTGTAGTTTGAAATTGTCTCCAAAGTCGCGAAACGATGCTGTGAGCAATTCCGAACTCTGCAGCCACACTTGTCACTTTGCGGCCTTCCTCCAACTTCCCAATGATTCGACCTCGGGTAAAAGCATCCAGATGCCGTCTAACAGATTGATTATTCGCCATTTCTCGCTGAGGCAGCAACTCGGTGTGATTTTAACTGCTATACGGCGTGCAATCTCTTTGCCAGAAATACTGATCTTACACCGACAACATGCTTTATACTACTCAGACACTCCCCCATTACGTCTACCTTCATATCTGCGCATGTGCTACCGTACATCGCCTTACTTAATCTCTTGATTGGTCTTTCTGTCCGCTCTGCCTCTTCGTTCAGCTGATATGCTAATTTTTCGACTTCGTCCTTAAGTTTTGCACACCAGTGTATATATATATATATATATACACTCATGTCCATAAATTAAGGATAATTCAGTATCACACAGAAACTTAACTCTAAAATAAAATTTCACTTGTAGAATTATCACACACATCTTGAAGAAGAATATGCAAATTGCAGGAAACCACCAGATGGCACAGAGAGTACGTCACAATGACAAGAGTGTAAGAGAGAGGTATATAAGGAATGGTGGAAAAGAAGTAAAATTGTTCACAAGCGCTTTAATGTATCCGACTACCCTAAAACCATGATTTTTTTCAAAAATTGGCAAATTTTTTTATGACTTTATTTTATACACCATTTTATTAACTTAATAACAATGCCAAGTACTTTATTTTCCCTCCACTAGAACAAAAACTACAAGCATTTTAGTAAAAGCAAATGCCATAACTTTACACAAGATGTCAAACTTTAAAATGCGTTTTACTCGAAATGTGTTTTTTTCGAAAAACTCAAACGGTGGCCGCAATTGCTCAAAAAGTTTTGAAAATAATTAGCTGAAATTTTTTGCTTATGTTCTGCATAACAGTAGAAGTGTTTTGATCTTCAGATTTATCAATAACTGTTTTATTTCAAAATTTGCAGTTCTTTATGTGAATAAAGTCAATGTTTTTTTAAGCAGTTTCGTATAATGACTTAGATAAAGTGCTCTAGTTTTTGTAAAAATTAAAATATCTCTTATCGTGAAGGTCACTTCAAACAGGAATAACAAAGTAACACATCCAATTTAAAAAATTGAGAATTTGTTCATAAAATCTTTGTACAGAGCGGGCCCCGTTTATGTAATTTTTCTTACATTTTTACTAGTTTTTTCCATTTTAATAATAATAATTTTTTTTCTTTTATCAATTTTAGGATTTTTTTCTTAAAATATACTAAATAAATATAAAAATCACAAAAGATCTCCATATCTCCTTTTTTTCAAAAAAAAGTTGTCGCAAGTAGTCGGATACCTTAAAATCCTCTCAGTGCTATAACCACATAGTTACGGCACAAAGGAAGCATTTGGATGATTTTTTACGTGGTAGAATTATTGAACGATTGGAATGTGGACGTACCCAGCTAGAAATATCCGAGGAACTTGGAATCGCCTACAGTGTCATCTCCAGGCTTTGGCAACGATTCCAAGATGATGGTAATGTGAGTAGATGTTACAGAACAGGTCGCCCCCGAGTTACAACACGCCGAATGAGGAACGGTATTTGGCAGTTACTGCCAAAAGAAGCAGACGGAGCACAGCATCAGACCTGTTTCGTCAGCTCTCTTCAGCTACCGGTACGACAGTACCAATTAGGTTTTATAGTTTAAGCATACTTATGTATAGAAGGAAATTTATTTGATATAAATATAGCTTGAGAGATTTTGTCAGTTAAAATCTTTGTTCTCATTTTTTTTGTTGTTGTTGTCTCTGTGCTGCGTTTATGTTCAGCAATCACCTTCTTGTGTAATGTGTCATTCCGTAAAGAATAATCGGAATTAAATAAATTATTGAGATTTATATGCATTCTTGAATGTCTAAAGACCATAATTTCATTCAAAATATTTTAGGAGCCCACTATAAATAAATGAAATAATTAACTTAAATTTTACTCTCGAGGGATTTCAATTCATACTGGTCTTGAACTCTCCAAGATTTTCGCGTGATAATTTGTAATTTATCCCCCTAACGGGATATAACCATAACCAAATCTCCCCAAAATTGAAACTTCAGGGTTTTTAAATCAGGATGATGCAATCTTGAATCATCCGTGTACGCTTCACAATCCGAATATCCTTTACCGGATATCATATGATTTGAATAGATTTCTGTTGATTATAAATATAAGTAGTGGAAATATCCAGAGCGAACAAAGGCTTTTGTGAACATCATGTAAAACGTGCTTGTTAATGCTTTGTATTGTGTATTACTACTTGTTTTAAGTTTGTGAATGCTTTTTTTTTCACGTTACTAAATAAAAAGGTTAATTTAAAAGTACCTTTAACTCCTCCCTCAAAGACTGCAATATATATAATTTAATTGATTCCATTCAACAAAAATATTATATTACAAGGTAAAAATGCCTTAAGGTATGCGACTACTTGCGACAACTTTTTTAAAAAAAATATGGAGATATAGGGATTTTTCTTTGTGGTTTCTTAGATTTATTTAGTACATTTGAAGAAAAATATGTAAATATTAAGAAGAGAAAAATAAATTATTATTACTAAAAAGGGAAAAAATGGGTAAACATTTACAAAAAATTACATACATGGGACTCATTCTGTACAAAAAGTTTATGAACAAATTTTCAATGTTGTTCTGTTGTTTTGCTATTCCTTTTTCAAATGATTTTCAGAAAAAGAGGTATTTTAATTTTTACGAAAATTTGTGAACTTTATCTCAGTTATTATATAAAATTGCTTTTAAAAAACAGCGATTATATATTCACATAAAGGATAGTAAATTTTGTAATAAAACAGGGATTGATAAATCTGAAGTTTAAAACACTTCTACTATTATTCAGAACATACACAAAATATTTCAGTTAATTAATTTCAAAACTTTTTGAGCAATGGCTGTCCCCCTTTAAGCATTTTCAAAATAACATATTTTTGAGTAAAGTGTATTTTAAAGTATGACATCTTGCTTAAAGTAGTGGCATCTGCTTTTACTAAAACACTCATAGCTTTTGTTCTAGTGAATGGGAAATAATAGTATTTATAGAAAGCTAATAAGATGGCATATAAAATAAATCATAAGAATTTTTTGTCATTTTTTGACAAAATTCACAATTTTAGAGTAGTCAAATATGTTAAGTTCAAGCCAAAATTTAGATATATAAATATGGCCGATAAAACATTTTTTGAGGTAACTCGAAGGAAGTATGTTAATTATTTAATATTTTTTTTTCCAAAAATGAGTAAGGGTTTAATTTTAAAATACTAAAAAAGTTTATTTCCTTCAACATTCTAAAAAGGTAAAATTCATCTGAGGTATAAAGCACATTTGTTTTCTTTATACCTCATTCATGTATTCTTGCAAATTCTCTCTTTTTAAAATTTTTCTTTAGGACCCCACTTTTTTGTACCTTATAAAATTTTATTTTCTGTTTTCTAAATATATATCTTCTATCTTTTTCATATTATGCTACATAACATCAATGAAACTGAAAATGGGCTTATTCTAGCTACCATTTTTCATTAATAAACATAATACTAATGCAGAGTAAAATTAATAAACATTTCCATTGTTATACACTGAGATTACACATTATGTTTTAATATAAAATATAATATGAAAGCTTGGTTTCTGATTTTTCACGTAGAAAATTAAAGTATAATTAGAATTTAAATTGAAAAATATCGTTTTAAGGGAAGATCTTTAACTGAGAGAGTACAGAAAAAGATCAAATTTAGATTAAATCATTTCTCCGGAGAAATTGCTTTAAGCAAGAATGTTCTCTGTGTGTTTCAGTTATTTGTTCTCTGTGTGTTTCAGTTATTCAAAACAGATAAAAGTTTTAATACTCTTAAGTTCTTATTTCATGCACCTTGAAAACAATGCTATTTTTGAATTGGGGCTTACAACAAGGGAAACCAATTGTACTTAAATCCATGCTTACTTCCTTTATATAATTTTAGAATAAAGTTTGAACCTAAAAAAATAAAGGAACCGTATTTTAATGTCATTTTGTAGGATAAAGAATTTTCTAAATATGATAATGCACTTCGCTTGCTAATTTTTTGTCATTGATATTGGTTTTGCAAGTATACGTTATCTGAAACTCTAAATAGATATAAAAATAGGTTATACTCAGATTTACTTCCTTGTTACTTTGGTTACTCAACAGCGCTTTGAAAGGAGTGAGTAGATGCTTTACGGTTAGAAAATGTTGACGCCTGTCGTGATACCTCTTCCTCGTGTTGGTTGAGGTAGAGATCTCTCTAATCGTTGAGACTACCGGGAGGATCGAAATGCTGTATAGAGATTGAGAAACCATTAAATCAGACGCGAAAGAATAACAAATAAATAAACATAATAATTTACTTTTATTGATTTTATGTTAGACCTCATTGTGTGATGTATCAACAAGACAAACTAACTAGTAAGAAATAATGAGTACTCATCTTTAATAAGATACAACTTCTGAAACTCACCCAAGAGAAATAGTCTATCTTCTAATAACAACTATAATTTAGCCCTAGTACTCAGAAATAAATGACTATAATTCAGAAACTCAACAGTCTGTCTGTATTTTCTATCTAACAACTATTCTTTATCTCATTAACTATTTATATGATATTTAGTATTGATATCGTTGATTTTTAGAGTGGAGTTGTTCTAGTTCAAATTGAAAAGTTGGCTGGATGGGAAACTCCCCCCCCCCCAAAAAAAAAAGTATAGACCTCATGAATAACCCATTGCTACACGGCTGTGATTATCATATCCCTCTTTTTTTATTTATCAGAACATAATTCAATTTGTTCAGCAGTATGCAGACACTTGTGATGAACCGACTCTTCTCCAGGTAATCTGTTAAGATGGCTCCAATTCAGTCCTATGGATGTTACTCAGACTTCTTCCCAATATGTTCTTGAAGGAAGTGAGTCGGCATGCTTTCACTCATTGCGAATTTCTTTGTTCTCAGACCAGAGTGGTCTTGGCCGTTCTCGAACTCGTGGAATGCGTTGTAAAGTCCCGAGTTCGAAGCCTAGAGCAACTGAAAGACCACCGTGTAGAAGGACTGATGTACTTTAAATATGTTGAGGCTCAAAATCCTCCTTTGGTATAGTGTCACTGACGTAACGTACACTTCCGCAACCTCCACATTGCGGAGGGCTCAAAACCTGACTGATGCCAAGTACGCATTAGGGCTTGAGGCTCAAAACCTGACTTTGCAGGGGAACCCTAATATTCACCGTTACGCCACTGCGTAGTGTGGTAGATTGCAGAAAGAGGTAACAGCTCAGGTGTGGTCCTTGTCATTCGGCCGTAGCTCAAAATTATGTCCATCACCAAATACCCTAGAATTGCTTCATTGTGTGATGCAAATTAAAATCAAATCAAATAAAACTTTTCGATTATAATGATAGATCAAAGATTCCTCTATAATTCGCAGGTGAACGGAAAAAATTCCGTTTGTCTTGTTCTAAAAGATTTAGGATGTTCTTTGAAAGGATACAACGTGTTTACTTCCGAAAAAGAGTAATTAATCGTGTAACCCAGTATGCTGTCCCTTTTGACAGGTTCAGTTCTTAGTGAACAGTTTTCTCTCAATGTCGCAACTAAGATTAATCTCATTCATCATCATTTGGGTGGTTGTTGTTTGGTCTAATAGGATAAAGTTTTCCACCTTCTACTTTATCTTAGCACCGTCCACATGAGGGATGGTCTTAGATCACCTATAAGGAACATATACTGCCAGTTTGAAAATTCTTTTTCCACCTCACAAAAGTGTCACATAACTAGCTCTCATTTTCATAAATGGTCTTCCTTGTATCGTGAATTTTCCGGGTACTTTAACCTTTCAAATAAAGGAACTTAATTTCACTGAGAGCCTCTATTTTTTTCATACTGTGATTGAATTCAATTCACAATTTCTAGAAAACCAGAAAATCCACTAGCTGTAATTTACAACCTTATGCACAAAAGGATCAATTGAATGCTGAATAAATTCAAATGTATCGTTTTTTTTAGTAATAATTAAAATTTTAGGATATCCTTATTTAATTAATAATTAGAATTAGTATGAATTAAGTATTTCTGAAAGTAAAACAAACAAAAAAATTCAAATGTGATAAGTATTCTACGAAAAGGATTATTTATTCAAAAGAAAGGTTTACACTATCTTTTCAATAAATCATCAATTTAATGCATCGCAAGTTTGAAATAAAAAATTCATGTACCTTTTCATTTTCTGCCTCGTATGGAAAGACATTTATTCAACAAATATTGAAGAGATCATTGGGATAAGAGATATCCAGCTAACTTATGACGTACATACAGAATAAACTATGTATTATGTATATGGGAGGATTTTTATTTAATATTTATATTTCTATAAAGGGATTTTGAAATATGGGAAACATGAGCCACAAGCGAGACACACATATATGCTGTATAATTTTCAAAATATTATTTTAATATTTAAGTATAAAAAATACACTTTGTAAATCATTGAAATTTTTGAAATAGGAGGTACCGACAAAGAGGCGATTAGTTGTTTCTCGCCAAACCCTTTGTTCTGCTGGGAGTCTGTCAGCTTTGTCACCCTCATGCAAGGTTTGATGGTGCGAACAACGTTTTCTTAATTTTTTCCCCGATACCGTAATTTATACTGAATGGATACAGTAGTGAATCGTGATAGTTCTGCAGGTAAACGAGAAGACAAATGTTTTTATTTTTCAAAAGAAGAGTATTCTAAAATACTTTCAGAAGTAATTTCTGCTAAAATTAAGTAAAACACACCTTTGGATTACAGACGATTAAAACGTTTTGACGTTTTAAAAATTAATGATGACGAGAAGTTAATTGTACCATTAAAACCTGGAGAAACGAATATACAGTATTATGTTACCAATGACGAATTGTTCAGTGTGTTATATGAAATTCACATCATAACAGGCCACGGAGGAAGAACACGTATGCTTACAAAGTTGCAAATTAAATAAAAAAATATTACATATGAAGTTGTAATTAAATTTATGCAAACATTTTGAAAGTACTGTGTGTTTTAAGTTCCTGGTCATTCCTTTCAGAAAGAGAGGCGAAAAATTTATCGTGACTGAATTACGGAGAAGAAAATATAAATGTCCGACATGTTCACCATTCACCATTAGTGCATGGTGAGTGTCGACATTTACCGGTGTAAGTCAGAAATAAGGACATTTAGCAGATATTTCGGGCATACACCAAGCGACAGTGTGGATGTTGACATTCTCCAAATTTCGGTGTTCCACCGTAACATATACATACAAAGTGTTTTTTCAGGTATAGAAGTTTAAGTTGGCATTACTTTCCAAGATGGTGACCGATTTAACAGCTGTCAAGTGATTTATTCTCAGTTTGGATTGGCAATTCCTCATGAATAGACTCACGCCTGAACAACGCTTTCAAATTGTGCAATTTTATTTCGAAAATAATGGTTGATTTTCATAAGCGAATTTTGTTTAGCGATGAAGCGCACTTCTGGTTGAAAGGCTACGTCATCAAACAAAACTGCCGCATTTGGAGTGAAGCTAATCCACAAGTGTATGTCGAAACACCGTTACATCCAGAAAAACTGACTGTTTGGTGCGCTTTATGGGCTGGTGGAATCCTTCTTCAAAAACAATGAAGGCCACAACGTTACAGTCAATGGTGATCGGTATAGAGCCATGATTACTAACTTTTTCATTCCTGAATTGAACAATCATGATGTCCAGGAGCTGTGGTTCCAACAAGACGGCGCAACGTGTCACACAGCTCGTGACACAATCGATTTATTGAAAGATACGTTTGGTGACCGCCTAATTTCACGTTTTGAACCTGTGAATTGGCCTCCAAGATCTTGTGATTTAACACCGCTAGACTATTTTTGTGGGGCTATGTAAAGTCATTGGTCTATGCGGATAAGCCACAAACGCTTGACCATTTGGAAGACAACATTCGTCGTGGTATTGCCGATATATGGCCACAAATGTTGGAAAAAGTCATCGAAAATTGGACGTCCAGATTGGACTACATCCGAGCCAGCCGTGGCAGTCCTATGCCAGAAATCATTTTTAAAATGTAATGCCACAAGATTATCTTTCGAATAAAAAAAATTCATATCAATCGAATAATACATCGTTGTTTTATTGCAATTTAAAGTTTTATACCTCTCAAAAAAACACCCTTTATGTATGTCAGGTCAGGAAATTACTTAAAAATTAATTGAATAATAAATAAAAATAGAGCGAACTCTTTACTACCACGTAGGGATTTTAGGGTAAATAGAACTATTTAAGGCAGAGCGAGTACACTGGCGCAAAAAAGAGAATAATTGAGAAGAGAGGCTGGTGACTCCTTGCTGTGATGATGTCTTTTGCTCCGTCCGATTAGGGGCCAAGTGGCTGCCATGTTGGAATGGTGATCCATAAATGATAATAAAGTACTGACATTTCCTTCATTTATTAGCAGGCCTGAAGCCTGACATATATAGCTTAAATAAGCAATTGACTTGTACAGGAATAAGTAAATGAAATATTTGCATCAAAGTAATTTGAAAGATCTGTAACTTATATTTACTGAAGTTTATTAATTTAAAGGGTGATTCATAAAGAGGTATACAGTTTCGATGCACTATAAATCAAGAACAATATGAGATATTGAATGTAACCTGTAACAGAATTGTACAGGACTATCTTAAGTTTTGTTAGAGAAAGTCACAGATATATTCTATGTGTAAACTCTTAGTCACACGACTCACATCGAGGCGGTAATCCTGTAACGGGTTTAACGCGATTCTTCCATTAATCATCTTGGGTAAAATTGGTCTTTAACTGTGAGTTCAGTTGAAAACCTTTCTTGGTGAAGAATACGAGATTTAGGCAAATGAGTACTTCTATTTAAGCGTTGGCATTAGAGTAGACGATGAGAACTGATAGTTGATAATTGAAAACGGAGATTGAATTGTGAATAAAATAATGGCTTGAGATCATATAGTTATTCAAGTTATCTAAAGAGAATACGAACGTAGGATTCAAGAGAGCTCTCCAGTATTCAGATAAGGTCTTTTATTTATATGATGGTAAAATTAATCCTAGGTGATTGCTCTTCCAGGTTTAATATTTAGTGCATTTCCTCCCTTTAAATGCGTTGTGTGATTAATTAAAAGCAATAATAAAATAGTGTTTAAACTACTGTGGCTGATCTTTGCTCAAACCCCCAAACACTGTCCTCAGGGACGTTGCAATCCCTTTCATCCCAAACGTGTGTTAAGGTATCAACTCTATTGATAGCGGCTGTGATACGCTGTTTTAGTTTCGCTCAGGCCTTTTACTTTTCCCCATAGTTTTAAATCTGGAAATTTAATACTCCTTTATGAATCATTCTGTATATATATCGTGAAAATTCCACACAGAAGAGAATAGAATTTTCCGATTGGCAGACTATATATATTAAATTATTTTACCAAGTTCCTGCAAAAAATATTTTACTTTTATAATCTGATAAGATTGATCCTATTGATATAATGTGGCTGCGGCAGCCTAGTGGACTGGTGGCTAGATTTCCGCAGGTTTGGATCCGGATTCACTGAAGAACCGCCATGTAGAATGAGCCGATGCACGTTAAATCTGTCTTCGCTCAATGTCCTCCCTTTGGTGTGGTGTGATTGTTAAGTGCCAGCTCGGATGTTGTCTTTTCCCATAGGTTCAAAATTACGAGGTCCGTCGCCTACAGCTTTATACTGCGACGTTAATATATCTCTTACTCACTCATCTAAATGACATTGACTTGATAACGTGAAAATGTGTATTGTTACTTTAAAAAAAAACAAGACCACGCACTTTTTTTTATCAATAATTTAATTAAATCGTATTTAAGGAACTTACGATATATCAGCATCGATAGTCGTGCATATCATAATATAACAAAAGATTACTAAGAAATGGATTTATAATTTGTGCCCTATTTCTGTGACCTTCGTCATTTCTAAGGAAGTATCAAAATAATCCGTGAAACACAAGATGGGGATGGGGTAGAAAATTCTAAGATAATTAATTAACTTTGATTTAAATGAAACTACAGAATTTAGATTTAATAACAATTTGTTAATTAGATCAATTGTAGTAGCAAATTATTTCAATTTGAGAAATTTAACTCAGAATTGTATTTCATATTCGATTATTAAATAAATTTTTCTCTGTTTTTGTTTGTTAAGGCATCGTTAAAGAAAAATATTTTTCAGTTTGCTTTAAACAAATTACTTTAGGTTATTATTAGGTATTTATTTGGTTATTATTAAGCACAAGGTGAAAAAGTGTTAAACATTTTTTGCTGAAATCTTACTGTTTAGTTTTTATTTTGCAGTTTGAGATGGAAAAATATTTAAAAATAATAGTTTCATTATTTTTGTTAATCATCTTTCTATTTTATTCCCCTCTAAATGGATTTATTGAAACGGAAGGCACAGAATGCTTTGTATGCAAATACATAAGCAACATTCTGAATAAATATTTAAAATTTAAAACACAAACAAGTATATATATATATATAATGATTTTGATAAAAAAAAAGACCTTATTCTCATAATAGAATTTGAAACAGTTTACACACACACACACACACAAGACAGCACTTTATGATTTCAAAAACAAGTCTCTAGGTAACCCAATTCAGGTGTCAACTTGTAGAAATAAATCTTTTTGCTGGTGTTAACGTACATTTTACTAATTTAATTTGGAAAGTGGTCTGGTATGACAAATTTTAGTAACTAAATTAATAGCCTCGTAAGAAAGATAAAAGAAGATATGCATAAAACGCTTCCGCAAATGCTTTGCACAGATACTAATTTAAAAACTTTTATTGGAATGTTTGTAGATATTTTTAACGCATTGTTAATTCCAAAATATATTGAAATATGAATTTGCATGTTTTAAATGAAATTAAATGATTCTGTAAGGTACCAAAAAATTTCTTTTCTTAAATCAACGATAAAACCATTAATTAAGTTTTGTTCGAAGCTTTCTTTTGTACGATATTATTTCAAGCTCTTGATAAGTAACAAAAACATGAATGAATGTAATGAAATTTACATACACGCAAAATCAACATAGTTGCTATTTTATCTTAATGTTTGTTTGCTTTTATTAAAAAAGAAGAAACTATAGAAAAGAAGTCAATTCTGGTATCCTTATTATTTTTATTATTAAAGAGAGAAAATAGAAAAAAAACATTAAAATAACATTCATTATACTTCTTTGTATACTTGAACATTCTCACAGAGGAACTGATTTTAATTGAAATGGAAAATGTCCTAATATATTTAGGTAGTAACATTGGTATGTGGGGTATTATAAATTATCTGAATTATTTTGAATTATGTACTCTCCTATTCATCATAATAGGCAACGATTAATAGTTTTCAATGTAAGATAAAATATATGATTAAGATCGAATCTCTAAAATGTGTGTGTGTGTGTGTGCAGTAACTAAAATAAGGAAACATTATATGTGTTAAGTTTGCCATTGTCTAAATATAATAATGCAACAAAAAATAACATTGTAATCTTTTAATAGAATTTTGAGAGTTTTTCTTTTGATTTGTTTAGCTTTAAGTTATCCGACAACGTTCAGAACCATGATTTTAAAAAAGCGCATAAATGGATAATTTTCATAATATTTGGTGTCAATTAGATTAAAATACATGTATAACTTTTTTAAGGACATTTTGACAAAAGCAAAATTATTTAAATACAATATTTCGACAAAAAATTAACTTAAAATAACCTTTCTTCAAAATGTTCTCCCTTTGTCAAAAATATTTCTAATATAATAATATTTTTCCTGTATATAGCTCCGACCTCTGTGCAGAGGCTCAACTATGATTTTTGAAAAAATCACATTCTTTTCAGAGTTACAAGCAGTCGAAATAATTATCGGCATTTTTTTTTCGTACAATTTCTCCCCTCTGTTGTCGTAAAACATGGATAAATTCACTTCTAAGTTATGTATTTCAAAAATTCTAGTTGAGTTTCTGTACAGAGGTCTGAGCTATATACAAGCACAATATTATTATAATAGAAGCATTTTTCAGAAAAGAGGAATATTTTGAAAATTGATCATTCTTTGTTCATTTTTTGTCAAAATATTGCACTTAAATAATTTTTTATTGTAATACTATTCTTAAAACAATTTTATATACATTTTCTAATCTAAGTGACGCTATATATCAAAACTATTATTCATTTATACTCATTTTCAAAATCACGGTTCCGAACATAATCGGATACCTTAAAAATCATAAAAATGTGACGTATCGAGAAGGAACAGTTTAGCTAAAATTAGCTTTTGCGCTATAAAACCACACACTTACTCAGTCATTTACTCACTATCGAAAGGATTACAGCCAATATATACTTCAGATTGGTAGAAGATTTTCAATCATAAGCGAAGACTAAATTTCACTGGATAGGAATATTTTTCCCAGACAATTAAATAATGTTCTTGTAAAGAAAAGATGAGTGTGCTTCCTTACATAAAATTAAAAACCAAGAGATTGGAAAAAGAAATTATAGCTCTTACTAGTTCTTTAAAATATACGTATATAAGATGCCTAGTAACGAAGATCTACGATAGATATGTGTAGAATTATACTTAAGAAAAAGAAAATAATGTAATTAAAAATGAATATATTTTGCTTTTTAAAGCTCTTTTTGCAAATTCAAATAAAAAAATCTGTATTAGGTGCTACATTAAATGATATACTTGGGAGACTTCTTAAAAGTTACATGTATCCCTTTAGTTCACATTACACCACATCAGAAACAATACATGCAGCATTGGTACAGATTAATTTTTTTAAGTAATACTTTTTCAATCAATAAAATGGAACAGAGCATTGAGATATATCTTTTACATTCAGATAAAGAAAAAGTACCGTTAAAATGGCAATATTTAACTAAACACTATATAACCGGAGAACCTACTTGAAAACAAAAATTGCATTAATTCTTCAAGTTCAGGGGTGGGCAGACTTTTAATTTTTTTCAAGGTGTTGTGGTTCACCCAGTGTCAGGGGCACACACGGGGTCGGAAACCAGGGGTCCGTTTCCTCCCCATATCAATTAATTTTTTTCCGATTGATTATAATCGCATGTATTTAGTGCATAAAATTTAATTAAGTAATTTAATTAATCTGCCTATCCTTGATCTACATCGTGTCAGCCAATTTTGAATATTTCCGTAATAATTATTAACTGCTAATCTTCAGGCGGTCACCCCAAAATGTCTTGGCGTTTTACCGGTCGATCGCGATCGATGTACTGCTTTCCCTCTTGCTCTAGTTTTTCTTTCATAAAATACCAAGAGTTTTCCTTCCTGGTAGCTAAAATATCACTTGTATTTCTCACATTTTTTTTTATTCTTATAAAGAAATACTTTTTTCTGAATCATATTTTAAATAGTATTCTGTGTGACACACACATGTTGATTACTTTATAATCATACTACAAAATAGCTTATAAATATTTAATTAAACCTTTCAACCTCCTATAGTATCAAATGTATTTCGTTTTCGTGCAAATTAAGGTAATAAGTTAGAGGCAGTTCATGGTTTTGAATACGTAAAATGTAGTGACATTTAATAAGAATTATTTTATAGATCATTAAATTTATAAAAATGAATAAATCTCAAGTTTCTTTAAATGTCATATTTATAATTTACTCATAAACACACAGTACATTATCTATTGTGGCTGTTAATATTTTGTTTCTTTTTGGCTTAGCGCATAATGGAATATATTCAATACTTTATTACTTTATTATTTAAAGTAAACCCACAAAATTTAATTGAGCATAAAAATGAAAAAAGGATATAACATAGTATTATTATAAAAGTGTATAACACATGATTTTAACATTTTGACATATCGGAGTGTAACGAAGGTTTTTAATATAAATCAACGCTGAAATGCTTCTTTATGATTTTCAATGAAAGCATAGTTGTTTGTTCTACAAATTCTTTTAAAAATTTGTGGGTTGTCTCTTTCTCTTCACACATACACACACATATTAGTATGCATAGTAGAATTGGGTAATTCTCAAACAGTAAACATATATATCTATTAATACATATAAATCAATTTATTTCACTTAAAATTCTACCTTTTTTCATAAATAAACAAGTAAGATAAATAAAATTAAGTCAATTCCTTCTTAGCTAAACGAAGAAATATTTTATTTTAGTTATAATTAAACTTAATTAATAAATTAATATTTGAAAAAACAGTTTTAGCATCAAGTGTCATCTGCTACAAGTTTAAAAAATGTATTTAATGTCAAGAAAAAATTCGTTAGGTAAACTTACTGGTACCATTTCTTGCAGCTAATTCTAACTTCGTCAGAATTAACGCAGAATAAATTTGAAATTAAGAAATTTAAAAAAAGGTGAATGAATTAATATTTAAAAAAACTGTATTAACATCAAGGGTCATTCACTACAAGTTTAAAAATTTATTTGAACTTCAGTGGATGAATAAAAATTATTTTATTAACGATTGAAAAACTGAACACGATTTATATATAATTAAATAAATATTTAAAAAAAATTGGGAGATAGTGAACTAATAGTAGGAATTGAAAACAAACGTGAGAGTATGTTCTACATGACTGCATATAAAAAAGTGATCGTTTTTTTTTTCATAACACCTATTGAAACATAATTTCACAGCAAAAATTTAATTTGTTTTATTATTTATATTTTCTTTTCAAATGAATAGTTAATGTATCAATTTTATCTACGATTTTTATATCACGCATTATCCAAACTAATCATGTTATTCTTCTCAAACCCATAACAATGCATTTCAAATGTGGTTTGCAGTGCTTTGTGACACAAGTAAAATAAGGTAAAGATCAAAGTATTAGATACACTTGTGTTTCCTCGATCGATACAGATTATCAGATGAATGATATTTTGCGAAACAGCATCAGAATAAATCAACAGTAATCCTTTGCGGCAACCAAGAATGTAATTAGCTAGTTTCAATTATTTAAAGCAATTCCTCTGTTTGACTTGGAACATGGAATGCCAAATGAAGAAGAAATTTACCTCTAAGAATTAGTGTGCATGATAGATAAGAGTAGAAAAGGAAATATATTGATTTTCGTTCCTTGGAAAGAAAGTGTTAATTAATGCTTAAGGTCGATCCCTCGTCCCAGATAATAACTTAAGCGTTCAATGTACTACATCAGAATAAAAACAATACTTTTTCTTCGGAATTAAAGGATTAGGATACTTTCTTATTGTAATATTGCTTTCACTGAAGTTTGGCACAAGTTTTTTTTTATATTATATAATTTGAGCTACAGACAAGGTCCTTTAAGCTCTGGTTTGAAGTAATGATATTCAATACTGCTCTCAAGGTGCTGATAATAGTTTTAATTCATGAGAAAATCCCTTACATGCTTTTACTTTTAAAAGTCGATAGAATTTCATTAGTGATTAATGGTACAAATCCATCGAATCTTGTTTGAAAATGCTCAAATCAAACCGAATGTTTGAATACTGATTACTCTAAAAAGTTTATAAGAAATTATGAACGTTGCTGCAAGTTACATTAAATTGGATTCTTATGTTCTATCGTGATGTGGTGAGGAAGTTGGAATAAAAATATCTGGTGTCACTTGATAATGTTCAAATGTACGTCAATATTAGCCCTTTTATTGCTTTAGTTTAATGTTATATCGAAATTATTTTTTCCAAGTATTCATTAAGGTATTGATATTTCTGATGCAACATTATAGACGTTTCTGTCAATGAAGAGTAAGGAAATTTTAATGATTGAACATGAATTTTCAAAAAATTTCCGATTTTCACTTTTTTGTATTTTTTAAGAGTTCAAATATTTCCGTTTAAAATTATATAGGATATGAGGAAATGTGATAATTAGAAGTATTTTTATTCATCTTTAAATGAAGTTAATCCTTGATGAGCATCAAATGAGCTCTGCTAAGAGCACTTCTGGTTTTCCTCGCATAAGTTTCTGATGAGCGCCAATCCATATGATGTTCAAGTGGAAAAATTAGAGTGTATCGGGAATATCCAAAAATATATGACTGCACGTCTTTTGTTCAAATGTATCAGTTAATAACACCATAAAGTCAGTGAGTTTAAAATCTACATTTTTGGAATTAAAAAACGCTAAAATTGGGGTATATATATATATGGCTATTGCGCAATTCAATATGAGCCATTTAGCGAAATTAATGATCGTAAAACATTGGGATGTTGAAAGAAGTTATAACTGTGTGCCCAGCTTCACAAAAAATTAGATGCATGCAGGATTCGTGTAGATGAACGAAATCATCTTGAGATCCCCCAAAAAAGGCTATATTGTTAAAAATAATGAAAAAAAGAGAATTAAAAGAGTCTTTTGTCGGAGCAGAGGGCAAAGAAAATAGTTCATATGCTTCTGGAAAGTACTAAAAAAAGTAAAAATGCTCAAAAATTACAAATTTTTACTTTAAAGTCTGTTTTCTCAAAATGTAATATTTTTTACTTTATGTATAAGTTTCCAATGAGCGCCAATCCATATGATATTCAAGTGGGAAAATTAGAGTCTATTGGGAATATCCAAAAGTATATGGCTGCACGTTTTTTGTTCAAATGTGTCAGTTAATAACACTATATGGTCAGTGAGCTCAAAATCTACATTTTTGGAATTAAAAACGCTAAAATTGGGGTAAATATATTTATGGCTATTGCGTGAACTAATGTAGGAATTCTTAAAAACTACTAATAAAATTTATCCTCAAATTTTCAGTGTACATAATTTTAACATGTTTACATATTTTAACAGAGGGAATTAGATATATCTAGCAAACCTTTCTAGATAAGGCTTTTTTTAAACTAAATTTTAGGGAAATAACTTGGACATTTTTTGAAAAATTCATAATTATTTTAATTTTAAATAAAAAAAACCCTTCGTTCAAGTTTTATTGATAGCACACATAACCTACTGTAAAAACTTTCTCCGTGAGAAATAAGTAGTTTCTGAGAAAAAGGAACCTATAAACTTACATAATTTAACATGGGCTCCAATGGAAGTGCCGGACTTCCTTAGGTACTAAGTTTCAGAATTTAATTGATCCCTTATTTCAGGACATGAGAAAATAATTGACTATGGTTTGTATTTAAAAAAAAAGATGAATCTTCAAAATATTTCACTATTTTTTCGGGTGATTACATCTTTGATCAATTTTCTTCGATCAATTTGAGTCACACATACAACTTTGGCTACATATGCAGTAATTCTTCCATGTAGGGTGATTCTTTTTAATGCGCTTGCTTTTAAGGCGACCATACATCTCGACTTTCTAAGGACAGTACAGAATTTTCAGTCCTTGAACCGATTTGGATACAACCTTTTTCTATCTTCTTCAAGCCAGAATTTACAACATTTTGTCCCATTTACCGTTTGTCTTAGAAAAATATTTGTGTATGTCATTCCTGTATTTTTCTCCTCTATTCCGTCCCCCTACATACACGGCATTTTTGCTCACAGCTACAGCTCAAACTTTCATTTACAGATAGAATTACAGTTATTTACTGATGTACTAATTCGATTGTGATTAGAATTTATAATACATGGATATATTTTTAATTATGAATGGTTTAGTCTCGAAATGCATTCATTTAGTCATGAATAAGTAAAAAAAGAATCATGAACGAGAATATTCGAAGTTCTTACATTTACAGATAGAATTACAGTTATTTACTGATGTACTAATTCGATTGTGATTAGAATTTATAATACATGGATATATTTTTAATTATGAATGGTTTAGTCTCGAAATGCATTCATTTAGTCATGAATAAGTAAAAAAAGAATCATTTAGTCATATTCGAATAATTTAAAAAAGAATTTACATGAACGATTGTGATTATATAATCATGGATATATTTTTACATTATGAATGGTTTAGTCTCGAAATGCATTCATTTACGAATAAGTAAAAAAGAATCATGAACGAGAATATTCGAATTCGTTTGGGCATGTTTTGTGATTAGAATTTATAATACATGGATATATTTTTAATTATGAATGGTTTAGTCTCGAAATGCATTCATTTAGTCATGAATAAGTAAAAAAAGAATCATGAACGAGAATATTCGAAGTTCTTACATAGTTTAGTAGAACGTTCTTTGGAATCGTTTGGGCAGTTTCCGTTGTCCTTTTCTATAAAATTCTTATAAAAAATAAATAAAATAAAAGATGAGTTAACTTCGGGATCTGAGTTGAGAAAAATGTAGAGATGTTTATGATTCGCGTGAATTGTGTTATTTGTTGCTATGTTCTTCTGAGTTGAACTAGGTTATTTGAGTGGAGTGTTTTTCTCGTGACAGCTGAAGTATGTAACAAGTGAATTGCGAGTGTGCTAAGGGATGTCCCACTGCAAATTAATTTTATTTATTATTTATTTTTACCATTGACTTTTTAGCAATGGATTAAAAAATGTGTAATTAAAGGAACCCTACTGGAGGAATACTTGTTTATATTAAAAAAAAACTATAAGCAATTCCGATGTACGGAACAATACATATTCTTGAAAATTATCAATAAACCATGGTAGACGCAGAAATATCAAACTTCTTAAAAATAATAATAAAATTTCAAACTCTACTGCTACATCTAACTTATTAAAGAATTTCTTCAAACAATAGATAATGGGATATAAGGAAGAAGAATTAGCTGCAGTACAAGGTACTTTTTCATAGCATACTACTTGCCACAGCCACATTTTTCAGTATTATTTCTAAGCACACAGAAATTTTTCAAGAGGGGGGGATCCAGGGTCGGAAGTCCATCGTTCTCGTATGATGCTCCAACACGCCGCCCAAAAAATTGTTTTAATTTTGTCGATTTTTCGGAAAGAATAGTAAAAAATTAATTAGTGAATTAATTTTAGTGAATAATTAGTGAATAATTAGCATTAATTACTAAAATTAATAATTAAAAACTAATACTTAATTAAATTTTACGTACTATATACATAGGATTATAATCAATGAAATAAAATCAAAGGCTTGGAGGTGGGTGCGGACCAGATCCTTCCCCGTTTTGTGTGCGCCACTGTTTCTAAGACATACTTTTCTTACACTATTAGAGAAGATGCATTGCAAGATTTCTGCAATTTCGAAGAAATCTATTTTGTACTGATACTAGAGTACTCTCAAATAAGATGGTTGGCATTACTTCCGTCATTGAAAGGGTACTATAAATGTTTTTGCTACTGATGCTTATTTTCGATCTCAAGAAAAGTGTCCCATGCTTATTTTAAAATTCTTTAAAAATCCAAAGGAAGAGCTTGGCCACATTTTATTAACACTCAGGCTTCAATATTTCATAAAGCTGTTACAACAATTGAAAATCAAACTGCGTTTGTATTTGACGTAATTGCTTTAACGGATGCTCCGAAAGTTTCAATATTGAACAAGGTAGAGAACAGCTTTATCCTAATAAATGATAAAACAAAATCCTAATAAATGATAAAAAAAAAACTTGAAGAGTTTGGAGACGTGTCACAATAGGAAGTTATTGGATTTCGATTTTTTTTGTTTCATTTTATCGGCCTTCTTTTACGTATTTGGAAAAATGTACAAAATAGTATTTCAGAAGAAAAAACGTTCAGCTGGATTATATTAAATACAATCCTTTGTTAGTGACAAGTTGAAACGAACTTTTTAAAATTGATAAAATGATACAAAATCATAAACTATTCGAAATTGAGACATATGAAGAATATGTGCTTACCTGATCGTGCTTATCACGAATATATTGGAAAGAACAAATGAAAAATGTTAATATGGCATGTATAAAAATATTGAAATGGTTAAAAATTAAGATTATACCAAGAGAGATGAATGAAAATAACTGCACATTTTAATAAGAACCAGATTATTTGATCAAATAATTTAAAAATTTCAGGGTTTTTCTTTTGTCTTCTTGGCACTAATGCTGCAGCTGAGCAAAAAATTAGCATTATAAATCCTTTTTGGACTAGTGATTGGACATTGAGTGGATATTTTGAAGTGTATATTAATCACACCAAAATAAATTTTGATACAAAATACATGGACTTTTATAAGATAAAAAAAAGATGGTCTAGGAAATATTTATGCTTTAGTGATACATAAGGATATTTAATAAAAATAATTTAGAAGGAATACAACTTAATTAATTTGCTTAGAAATGAATATTTCATTTCGATGTATTCTTTATTTATTAAAAATTATTATGTATCACAATAACAATTAAACAAAGATTATTTATTTTGATTTATATAATATATATTGTTCTCTCCATACCACCAACACCACATTAGTAACATAATTTATTTCTAAAATAATTATTTAAAAAAATAATATGTGTAATGTTTCGAACTTCGATATTAGGTTACCTTATTACTATCAAAACCCAGCCATTAACAGCATGCGTTATGTGTTAATAGCAACGGGAATGTAATTACGAGCATAAAGCATTTCGTAATCCTGTAAACCTATCTGCAGTCCTGTATTAATCATTTGTTGTCGAGAAAAATTTGCAAGTAGCACATTTTGATTTAATTTACGATTACATTCACGTGGTTTTCATTTACATACTTTTATCTTGGAATTAATCACTCGTAATAAAGGTAAGAATTATCGTATATAAAATCAGTTTTAAAATATTTATTTAAATCATTCAAAAGTTAAATTGAAGTGGATTTGATGGGTAAGGATTTGTATCGATATCTGAAATATTATTTTGGTTGACAGATAAACACTTAGTAAAAATAATAAATGATAAAGCAATTTGTTTTTTATAATCATGAATCTCACCTTTGATAGATATATATATATGAATTCGAAATTTAATACGCATTTTTAAGTACAAAGAATTTTTCTATTATTGGGTATATTTAAATTTCCGAATCAAGATGCTGAAAATGTGTAGCCTATGTATAAATATGTACATTTCCTTTACTATAGATTTCTATAAAAACACAATAAATAATCTATTTATAAATATTAACTTAAAAATATGCAATGTAATTTTTACTTTTCCTGTTTAAATTTTTTTTAATTATATGTATTCTTTATCCTTTAGTAATGACTATTACACTAACTCCTGTTACAATTAATGTAAATACTAATCATATCCTCTATATTTTTTGTATGAGTAAGAATACAAACAGACCGGAAAAATTTCTGTCGACATTATTTGAAATTTATATAATGTAGAATATTTTATGTGCTATTGGCAATGAAATAATTTATTAAATGTTTTTACAATGAAGCAAATAGACCTCACCTAGTTTAAACAAAACACACAAATGACTAAAATATTATCAGATTTTAGATAATTACAAAATTGCAATTCAAAAATTTAACTATGGGGAAAATTTACATTTTTACAAAATGGATATCGAAATTCGAATCTCTCGCGATTTTATTTAACTAACAAATAACTAATTTGTGAACGTTGATACTGATTTGAAACCTTATTCAAGATATAACTCACATATATCTGCGCTGTTCACAGAATGGCTACAATTGATAGAAACCAATCTGAGATTCAATTAATTATATGTAATAGAATGGTATTTCTGGAATGGTCGCTAACTATAGCATATTCTAGTGACAATCCATTCATGCTTGTGAATCACATATAATTGAATTATACCTGATTTATGGAGGAGGGGAGAGAATGTCAATCAATTCCAGAAGCTCTATATAACATTAAATTCTTTCTTAAATAAGTTGCTTAAAATGTTAACAGATGTGAATATGCAACAAAGAAGTTAAAATTCCAAAAGTCCAAAACAGGAAATTTTCATAATTTTATTATTTTATATCTCATACTTTATCCCTTCAGTGGATTGATAAATGAGTACCAAATTTGCTTGGGAACTAAACACTGGTGGTTTTTCACGTCAGACATATCACCTGACCAGAACATCTGCGCATGCACCTCAGTGCCCAAGGTCACGTAAACTGAGATGGGCGTAGTAGGCCTTTGCTCTCATAGGCTGTTGCGCGAGACTGAGTTCAGTTTCATTATTTTATCATTAATATATTTCGTGGGTTTACTGTAATTATGAATTTAGATGGAAGTATAAACGTAACAAAAATGCTGAATTATGTGTATTTTGCTTGAATACTAGAGACAATTCAATTAAGGTATCCAACTACGTTCGGAACCATGGTTTCAAAAAAGTGCACGAAATGAATATTTTCATGATATTTAGTGTCACTTAGATAAGAATACATGCATAAAATTGTTTTAAGGACATTTTGACAAAACAAATGATTTAAATACAATATTTTGGCAAAACATTCACTTAGAATAACCTTTTTTCAAAATGTTCTCCTTTTGTGAAAAAGGCTTCTATTATAATAATATTTTGCCTGTATATAGCTCAGACCTCAGTACAGAAGCTCAACTATAATTTTTGAAATATTCATATTATTTTCAGAGGTACCGCCAATTGAAATCATTATCGGTGTTTTTTTCTTAAAATTTCTCCCCTCTGTTGTAAAATATGGATAAACCCACTTCTAAGTTGTATATTTCAAAAATTCTAGTTGAGCCTCTGTAGAGAGGTCTGAGCTATATACAGGCAAAATATTATTGTAATTGAAGCATTTTTCACAAAAGGAGAATATTTTGAAAACTGGTCATTATATGTTCATTTTTTGTCAAAATATTTTACTTAAAACTTTTGTATTGTAATGCTATTCTTAAAACAATTTTCTATACATTTTCTTATATAAGTGACACTAAATATCATACATATTATCCATTTACACGCTTTTGAAAAATCACGGTTTCGAACGTAGTCGGATACTTTAAAAAGATAAAAATGGTGAAAACATTTTCTTCAATGCAAATTTATACGTTTTATTCATCAAATTCCTACAGAATTCAAGTTATGTATGGGTTCTTTTAAATCAACATAAAATATGTATAATACATTTAAATCCTATATAACAATCAATTATACATACTGAATGAAATTCTGTTTTAGTAGAGAATTCAAACTCAAGTTGATTGAAACTAAACTTTCTCCATCTTTCCTTAATCTGCATTAAATTAGTCTCTACTACATTTACCATTTTTATACTGAGAAAAAAATTAATATTATACAAATTGACTCGCATTTATAACTATTTAAATAGGATAATGCCAATATTAAACTTCAAATTTGAAGTTATTTATAAAAGCTTATACCTGAAATATTTGGAATAAATAGAACGATTATACAATTATAGAGTAAATAACTTGGATATCAATATGCTTTATCTTTGTAAGGTTATATCTGATATTTTTATTGTTTCATTTAGTACATAAATTCATTCATGTATAACTAATTTAATCATTCCAGGAAGTGAAAATAATTTCTTTATGTTAGTTTGTTCGAATGGATTAAGAAATGAAATGAATTGTAACTTAAAATCTATATATATGAATAAACAACACTCTCATTCACTCACTTACTCACCCATCCCAAGATCTTTGGAACTATCAGACGTACAAACTTGAAATTGGGCAGGCATGTTGTTTCTTTGTTGGGTAGAGATATGCTAAGAATGGGTATTGAGAACTTCAAATCCTGAAGGGGAGGTTGTTGGGGCGTATGAGCAAAAAATTCCCGTCTTCGAAATATTAAACCTACAGGCATGAAATTTGCAGGCATGATTCCTTTCTTGATTAGCGATTCTTTAAGAGTGGATTTTGTGAAATTCGACTATCGGAGAGAGGGTTACGAAAATGCAAAGGTTTTTTATTCAGTGAAAATCGTTTAACCTGAAAATGAGGGGACTGAGATATTTTTTTCGTGTTAAAGGATATTGCAATATATATATAAGTATTCAACAAAATTAAGTTCTTTTTAGTACATTTTTCTTTTCATAGATACATATATATATACATGAATTATATGATTATATATATGCATATATATATATATTGAATATATATGCCTTTAATAAAAATCAAAAACATTCACAAGAACATAATGAAATTTAGTGCAAAATTTTCAATTTCTTCAGTTTTTGAACAATAGCCTTAAGAAGCTCCATCTTCATTTAAAGTGATGTAGCAGTTTGCTCTCCCCTGAGCTCTTTGCTATTGTGCTCGTCGAAAATTTATTCTAAAATAAAAAATGTCAACCGAACTCACTAATTTTTATTCACACTGTGAAGTACCCGTCACCAAAATCCAAAGCCAACTGTTCTGAGATTAGATGTTTCTGTGTGACGTATGTAGATGTGGAGAACAAAAGTAGCTTAGATAAACAAAATTGGCTTGTCTCATGCTATTTTGAGAGTATTTCAAAGCTCTTTTAGCCTTCTATCTACGAAACATGTGAAACCACCTTTCTTTCACTTCAAGCCCCTTTTTAATTTCGCCTGTGTGGCTGGTGATTTCCATATATTGTTCATCCCCGGAAAGGGAATTTTTTTTCTTAAGTGGTTTACGTTTCGTGTTTAGAGGGAAAAAATGCATGGAATTGCATAATAGTTTGTCAGGACCGTCGTATTATTTCGTGTTAACCGATATTTTATCTTAAGCATTTTCGCGTTAAACGTATTTAACTGTACTTTTATCCGAATTCAAGCTTTATCATTTTTAAATCGGGAATTAGGACAAAGTGAGTACTTTTAATTTCAATCGAAAGCTTAATGTTACGATTTTGACATCTCTCAATAACTCAAAAACTGTACATAGTCATACAATATCAGGAAATACCCAGCCAAGCGGTTGGGTATTGACTACTTTTAATATAAAGACTTTCCCTAGAAGTAACCGAAAAAGTGATATTGAAAGAGAGAATTGAAACAAACTGATTTTTTATGCCATGGAATTTTAATCTTTTGCTCGCACATTTTTAATTCCATTTATTTCATTACTTTCCTTTTGTTGATTTTGTGTGTGTTTCTTTTTTTTTATTAAACCATCTACTAACTTAGAGAAATAACATAAAGTATTATTAGTTCTATGATTTGCAATTCAGTTCAAGTCTCAAAATATTTTTAAGGTATCCGACTACGTTCGGGACCGGGATTTTGCACAAGTGTACAAACGAATATTTTTTTAATATTTAATAACACTTAGATTAGAATACAAGTATAAAATTGTTTTAAGACTATTTTTACAATAAAAAAAATATTTAAAAGCAACATTTTGACAAATGAACATATAAGTACCTATTTTCAAAACATTCTCCGTTTATGAAAATTGCTTCTATAATAATAATATCTAGCCTATATATAATGTAGATCTTTATACAGAGTCTAAACTAGGATTTTGGAACAGTATGATTTAGAAGTGGATTTATACTTACACTAGTACATTAAAGTGGAGAAAATCTAGCAAGAAAAAAACACCAATCATTATTTCTCAATTGGTAATAAACTTAAAAATAATATGAATGTTTCCAAAATACTAGTCCAGGCTCGCTAGAGAAGTATAAGCAGAATATTATTATTATGAAAGCATTTTTCATAAAAGAAGAATGTTTTGAAAATAGGTAATTCCAAGTTAATTTGTTGTGCCAAAATGTTGCGTTTAAATAATTTTCTTTATTGTAATAATATTCTTAAAGAAATTTTATCCGTGTATTCTAATCAAAGTGACACTAAATATTAAAAGAAAAATTCGTTTGTACGCTTTAGCAAAATCATGGTTTCGAACTTAGTAGGATACCTTAAAATTCTAAACAAGAATTTTTCTTAATGAAGAAATATATACATTTAGAATGAGAAGGTATCCATTACATTTAATTGATAAGATCATTACAAAAAATTGAACGTTAAATTTTTAAAACTAAACTTAATGAGATCACACGTAACAATGTGTTGGCAAATACACTTGCTAAAGTTTTATTCTAACACGGGTGAGTTGCGTTTAATTGCTTTCATAAGAGTAACCTCCAACTTTAGTGTTTATTCGACGTAACTAATGTATACCGTAGGGAAACATTCTCTTTGAATCCTTCTGTAAACCGGATAGGAAAACTTATATAATTGAATTATCTGCGTCGAAATTAGTTGAGCTGTCGTAATTGGTATGATACGGTGTTGCTCTTATTTACTTAAAGTTCAATCAGTCGAAAATTTTTCTAATTAAAATGTTGGAAAAGCTTGTATTGAAGGTAAGCTTAAGCCTAGGAAAATATATTAATGAAATTTATTTCTTTGTAAAAGTTACGATAAATCTAATTTTTTAATTTAAAATTGAATTTGACTGTTAAGTGAAGAGTATATAATATTAATTTATTCAATTCATTTGAAAAATATACCTCAAACATTTTGAACGCCAACGATTTATTTCGTAACAGAATTTAATTTCATATACATTCTCTATGCAAATATCTTAGAGAAGTTAATTTGAAAATCCAACAGTTAAATTTTATAAAGAACAATCGTAACATTTAAACTATGTTTGACTTTTTAAATTCAAGTTATTTTTATTTTTAACAACAACTAATAAGAATTTATATTTCCTTATGCTAATAAAGTTTCAAATAAATTATATTATTACATTCATGCAATAAAATTGAGATGTGCGTCAAAATATCACATTACAATTTAATATTCCTACTCATGATGAACACAATTTTATACCATTATTCACTGTACTAAGTAAGAAGTTTCAGCAATGCCAACTCATATTTTTACTATGTTAAATACTTTATTTATATGTATAAACTAATGAAAACAAGCTGATGAGCTCTTCAAGGACAACTCTGCCACGTAGTGACGTGTGGCGTCGTGAGGCAGTGGCGCTGTGATTGATTTTGAGTAAAATTTCCTCACTTGCCCGCTGAAGCTTGCAGAGTAAGGATGTTTTGAAACATCCTATATTATTCAATTCATTGTTTTTTGAATTTCTTTGTTTACTCATCGTTAAAATGGTCAGTCGTCATCGGCTAGATGATGCCAACAGATGGCAAATAGTTGAAAGACTCGAGATGGACCAATCACAAGCTACCTGCATTTGAGACCTTGAGGTTTCGAGAAATGGAGTTACCACTCTGTGGAAACAGTTTATAGAGATAGGAACAGTCGTCTACCGACCTGGCCAAGGCTTTAAAAGGACAAAAACGCCGACACAAGCTACTATTTTAGAATTCAGGCTAAAAGGGATATGTTCGTGACAACAACAAAACTGTATCTCAGCCTGTGTAATGCAATGTCCGGCCTTCAAGTGTTTGATAGAAGTACTCTGAAAAGTCAAGAGTACAGGGATGAAATCCTTGCACCCTATATCAGACTTTTGCACTGATAATATGGACCATATTTCATCTTAAAGAACGATAAAGCACGCTTACTTAAGGCTCAGTTAGTAGACGAACATCGATGACGGTAGACGAGTTGGTCCAATCGCAGGATATTCTACAATTGGTGTGTAGCCTGCAATATCCCCTAACTTTAATTCCACAGAATCCATAGGGAATCTCTTTTGGACGCTCAATTTCACCTCGAAGACCAGCTCCTAAGACCATCTATGAGTTCAAGAGTGCTTTGGTGAAAGAATGGGTGCGGTTGCTACAGAGGTTGTGATAAGGACCCTGGTAAACAGTATGAAACACCGATATGAGAGTAGTGTAGCTATTAAAAACCATCATACGCCCTATTAGACATGTTTTCCTATGATTAATGGGGAGTCGGACAGCTTCTGTACTGTACCAATGACCACTTTCCTAATTAGGTTGCGTTTTGTGCCCAATTTTTTGTCTTGCTATATATTGGTCTTATAATGAACGTTATTTTGACCAAGTTTGATTTTTTTAAACTTTGTTAGTTTTCTTTTTATTGCAAAGAAAACTTTCTTCCCTTTAATTATTAATATACAGCGAAGTACGTTTAACGCGAAAACGCTTAAGACGAAATATCAGTTAACAAGAAATAATAATACAAAGATCCCCATAAACTAATACGTATTTTCATGTACATTTTTTTCTATTAACACGATATGAAAAGCACTTAATGAGGAAAAAATTTTCATTCTGGGAATTAACAATATACGGAAAACACTAGTAACGCAGGTGAGATTTAAGGACTTGAAATGAAAGAGAGGTCGTTTCACATGTTTCGTAGAAAGGAGGTTAACGGCTTTGAAATACCCACGATATATCCTGTGATACAAGCCAGTTTTATTTATTGAAGCTACCTTCTCTCCCCTCCCCATCCCTACAAACGCCACTCAAAAACATGTTATATTTCAACAGCAGGCTTTGAAATTCACAGTGTGAGTAAAAGTCAGTAAGTTTGGTTCGCATTATTTTTTTTCTATTTTGGAAGAAGTTTTTTGCAAACTCAATGGCAAATAGCTCAGTTTGAAAACAAACTATTTCGTTTAAAATGAAGATGGAGCTTCTTAACTTATCCGACTACCCTAAAATCATGATTTCTTTTCAAAAATTGACAATTTTTTAATGACTTTATTTTATATGCCATCTTACTAGCTTAATAACAATACCAAGTGTTTTATTTTCCCTCCACTAGAACAAAAACTACAAGCGTTTTAGTAAAAACAGATGCCATAACTTTACACAAGAAGTCAAACATTAAAATGCGTTTTACTCGAAATACGTTTTTTTAAAAAAAAACTCAACCGAGACAGCGATTGCTCAAAATATTTTCAAAATAATTGGAGGAAATTTTTTGCTTATGTTCTGCATAACAGTAGAAGTGTTTTGATCTTCAGATTTATCAATCACTGTTTTATTTCAAAATTTGCAGTCCTTTATGTGAATATAGTCAATGTTTTTTTAAGCAATTTCGTATAATGACTAAGATAAAGTGCTCTAGTTTTTGTAAAAATTAAAATATCTCTTATCCTGAAGGTCACTTCAAACAGGAATAACAAAGTAACACATCAAAATTGAAAAATTGGGAATTTGTCCATAAAATCTTTGAGTACAGAGCGGGCCCCGTTTACGTAATTTTTTGTACATTTTTACTAGTTTTTTTCTCATTTTAATAACAATAAATTTGTTTTCTTTTTCAACTTTAGAATTTTTTTCTTAAAATATACTAAATAAATATAAAAATCACAAAAAAAAATTCCATATCTTTATTTTTTCAAAAAACAGTTGTCGCAAGTAGTCGAATACCTTAAGACTGTTGATCAAAATATAAGACAGAAACGGAAACATGCAATGATTTCGGTATTGTTAATTTTACCTTATTAACAATAATTTTAAAAAAAGAGATCAAATTATGCAAATGTTTCATTGATTTTATTAAATACTTGCAATAACACGTATTTTTGTAAATAAAATGTACTCTAATAAACTTAATTTTGTTGAATATATGAGTATTTCTTTTTTTAAAAAAAATATCCTTTAACATGGAAAATTATTTCAATGACCTCTGTTTTGTGTTAAATGATTTTCACTATATATTATTATATACAGTGAAAATCTGGCTTAAAATATGTATGAAAAATAAACTGAAGATAAGTGTTAAAAATTCACAGAGTAAACTGAGGACTGTACTTTGGGATTAAAACCAGTCAAATTTTCCATTTCTGCTTATAGTATGGTGTAGAATCCAAAAATTTTAAAGGATAGATTTTCTGAATCCATTATAGATTATCAAATAAATACACGTGCATAAAATGCATTTGAAAATATAGACCACAGTTCCAATCGATGAACAATAAGCAAGTTATGGCCAGGTTCATTGATCTGTAAGGAGATTCAAAGTAGTAAAGCATAGAAGGCTTCATTATATTCATTTTTTTTTACTTGAACAGGAAAATTATTAATAATAACAAACTATTTTTAATTAAATCCATAACATTACGAAATTTATATGTATATACATTTTAAGTTTATGATAAGGAAAAATCAAAACAATGATATCTTTTAAATAATTATTTGTATGAAACAGAAAGTATCGCCATTATTGCTTAGAAAAATGAATAATGTATGAATGAAAAGAAATTTTACTATGCATTGTAAATTTAATGATATATTTTGTAAAGTAACATCCTAAATGTTAAGAAGTTATATGTTATTAAATTTTAAGTATTCCTTATAAAGATGACTTTTTATAAAGATTAGACGAGTATTCTTGTGTCTAAGCAACGCCTAAATAATTTGCCGATCAGAATTTTCTTCAACTTATTATTTGTTGGGTTGAATAAAATTTAAAATCCTGTTTCTGTAAGTAGAGATTATATATATCACTATTCCTGTGTATGGTATGATTTATTGCTCAAAGTTAATATATGTTCTCTTCTAAGTTCGATTTACCAAATATTTTGTATTTTGTTTATCCTTCTGGTGTTCGTACATGTCATATCTCTCCATTGATTCCCAACTTTCCTTAGAATGCATAGAAAGTATTTTTAATTATTTAAAAAAAATACTATTATATTATATTTTTATTATATTTTTGCTTTGTAGAACTTGGAATAAATATCTATTTAAAAATAATTACTAAAACACGTTAAAGTTATTTTGGAAGACGGTTTTATAACCTTACCACGAAAACAACATTTAAAACATTCTAGATCGTCAAAAACCACCCGGAAATAATTTACAGCAGATTGTTTAATTGCTTACTTTATCAAAAACATCTTAGTTATGTATATCAAATACATCTGGAATATTTTTAGCATAAATTCTAGAAGATATCGCGCTGTGCCCAGGAAATATTATCAGTACTATTTTGATGTATGTAACTTTAAGTAAAGAAAGAGAAATTATAGAAAACATAAACTGAGTATGTTCTGTTTTCAACGATACTATGTTCCTTCTTGTCGCATGCCACACGACATTGACTGTACCGGCTCAAAAAAAGCCAAGTGTGCGACATTTGACGCCGACTATAAACACTGTAATACTATTGTTAAATTTATCATAAATATTAATACACATTGCGTGATATTTTAATTGAAGTGTCTTGAAAACTTGTATCATTTATTGTTTGTTGGACTCAAATTAAGATTGACTGGATAAAAATTTATACCTATTTTAAAAATCTTTATCTAGATTGATTGATGTATTGAGAAGGTCATCAATACATCAATATTAATTATATAGATATGCTGAGAAGTTTTTTTAATCAATATATCAGTATTATCTTAATCAATGTACCTAGAAGGTGATCAATATATTGATATTATTTATACTGAGAGGGTCATCAATATATCGATATAAATAATATAACGCATTGCCTGTATGATTATGTTAATGAAAGCGTAAATAGAGAAGGATATTATATAGACAGTTGTGAGTACTTACTGGTACATCTTGCGATAAACCTTAGATCCGTTTGTAATAATTTCCTTTAATATATATAATTTTTTTGAAGAACAAGTAAAAAAAAGAGTTAAATTTAAAGTAATACGAGTTATGATACGTTATTTATCGTATATTACATTAATAGATTTATTTATAGTCATTTTATTATTAGTAGTAGTAGTATTTAATTCTATTTTTAAATTGTGTTTTGTCAGTGGTAATATCTCAGTGGGTAACAAAGACATCCTGTGAAGTTTGTTATATTATTGATAATCATATGGAACTGTTTACTGATGCAGAAATTGTAAAGTGTTTCTTAAATGCTTCTAGTTTAGTGTTAGTGGCAAAAATAAAAGATATGAAAAACAATAATTAAAAAAAAATCAAAACGGGAGTTATAACACAGTCGTATTACGAAGCTCTATATTGCGAATTTTCTATATAGCGAACTTTTTTCCTTGAAGCAAGAACATTTCACGATTTTCTTCGTAAAATAACCTCCCAATAGCGAAGAGCATTTTTTGTATAACGAACTTTTTCCTCCCTTATTTGAACTATTTCTGGACATTTCAAGTTATTCTCTCATTTAATACGTTTTGTGGTATTTATAAATCTTGAACAGGTTTTGTTAGGTGCCTAACTCGCCGAGAGTAATAGAATTCTGGGCGTTTCATTCAAGAAGTGCAAACTTTAACCTCCTCCCTCCCCCTCATTGTCCAGTTCACTAGAAATATCTTCGATTGCATCAAAGAAAAATTTCAAGCAAAAAACAAAATTAACAGATTTTATGAGCAATTAAATTTAAGGACGCATGTGATAACATATGTTTAGAATTTTTAATTATAAAGTAATGTATGTTTATAAATTTACTTGCGTGCTTTAAATTGGAAAATATCCTTAAAATTTGTAAGTTTTAATATAAAATTATTTTCTTAATGTAGAAAATTCAGTGTATTCTTCGACATTCTTTTTTTCTTGTTTTCCCTGCAGTTTTTCTTTTCTTTTTAATGGGTAAGATATATATAAAATAAATATACACTAATTTACAAAAAGGTATGAATAATTACTTTTTTTTTCTATATATAGTGCTTATGAATTTAAATTTTTGTTTTATGGGGATTATAAAGTATATTGAAACATGAACCTCAATATAACGAATTATCCATATAACGAACTTTTTTTCGGGATTTAAAAAACAAAAAAACATAAAGCGACTTCGTTATATAAACACACAAAATTTAGAATCTAATTAATACAGGGAAAAATTCTAGAATGCACAAAAAATGTAAAAGTTTGACTATATAAAGTATTTTGATCAATTTTCCACATTTCAAATTTTTAATGTTATCTTGGTCTTAAAGCAATTCTCCTCCATTTATCCTCATGTTTCGGCCCGCGTGAAATTACTAACAAATGTATGTGGACCGTGTGAAATGGCTGACATATGTATGCGGCCCAGCAGAAAAAAAGGTTGAGTACCCCTGTTCTAGAGGCATAAAATATTTGATAACAATCTTAATAACGAAATATTTAAATCTTTTTACACAATTATATTAATTGATAATAACATATTTTTGTTAGAATTTTATTAGTCTCTGATCGTAATAACTATACAATTCACAAGTCTCATATAGCATCTTTTAAAAATTTATTTTTTGCAATACTACGATCTCCTGTAGTAGCATGTTGGGGATGTTCATTTATGAATTCGTGTTCTATTCATTAAGTTTTAAAAAGTAATATACAGCTCCAAAATCTTATATTTAAGTAGAGATTCACCGATTTTTGCATTATTTTTTAAAACTTTCATTAATATTGATATTTGTAATTTGAAATGCAGGCATGTATTTTTTAAATATGTTGGAAAAATTAATATTAATGTATGATTTATTCATGTTGAATGTAATACAACACATTCTGTTTGATATTTATTAATTACACTGACATTAATCACATGTTTATATCTAAAATACGTATTTGTGAAGGTCTTATATAATATGTAAATCAAGACATTCTACATAAAACTATCTTTGTTTGGTTTTTATGTATTCATTTATTTTTCATTTTCATTGAGTAATCTAATATAAAGTATTTAATTTTTATTTAATATGAAAGAATTTTTACAATTGCTTGTCTTGTCTCTACACTTTTTTTTAATTCTAGCCTTTATAATTATTCTATTATACTTATTGCTATCATTATTATGAAAAAAGTCTTCGACATCAATTTGTTTAATTGCTCCAAACATATTTCTACTACGGTGCTTTAAATTTAGTCCATAAGGACAAATAGTACTTAAAGATTTGATAGAGTAAATTTTCCGCCATCATCTTTTTTTTTTTTTTTTTTTTGTTTAAGCATTAGGAACAATTTTAATAATTATCAAGTTTAACATTTTGAAACTATTGTAAATTAAAATGTCTGATTACTATTTTATATCAATTAATATTATTATTATTATTTTGAAAAATTTAGTAAAAGGTAAGATTATTTTAAATGCATCCAATATACTTTACAATATGCAATATCCAATTCTTCAACTTTTCAATAACTATGCGTATTATTTTCGTTTCGTCAAAGTTTTAAACTCAGTTAATTCAGATCAAATAACAACTTCCATTAAAATTAACAAAAAAATTAAATAAGTAATAAGGATTATTACCATGTGTTGCAATTGGTTCAAAGCTGGTTATAGCGCCAGCTACCACTCGCTTCAATGGATAAATTACATAAAAAATTTAAGCAATTGAAGCAGAAAAAAAGGGGGAGGAGGGTTGCAAATTTTCCTTTTCTTGAATTGTCATCGCCAAGGCATGACAAAATGGGGTTTTAACAAAACTCATTATGGAAATACGTTCAAAATTTGTATTGAAACTATATGTAGAATTTTGAGTGATTATTTGAGAAATTTCTGTGAGAATTGTTATACATAGAATTGTTTTCTCCTCTGTTCATGTTGTCTTTTTATATTTAAAATTATTATTAATTTAATTTTTATTGCAAGAAATTCCTATATTATAATATTATTATGATGTGAATTGTTAAGCATTACTTTCAATATAAGTGTTAATACTTATTATATACCAATATGTTTATAATTAATTAATCGATTAACATGAATTTCTACGTTCACATCGTGGTAGACAATGATTTTCTTAACTTTTCTCAGAAAAAAGGTTAAATCGTTTTGTGTAGACGAGGGATACCTATGTAGACCTCCTCTACACAGGTATAGTCTATAGTATTAAAGTGTCTATAGTATTCCAACAGACTACTGAGGTTCAATAACAATTATTTTTGGTTTAAAATTATACTTATAATTTTCAGTTTTTATTATTAGATAATAATATCCATTTAATACATGAAAATGTAATATAGATTTACAAAGTGAGGTGGGATCACGTATCTAAAATTATATCATATAGAACAAAAAGTAAAACATAAATCTAATAAAACAATTATTCCCTATTTTCCTTTCGTATTCTTGGTATCTAAATTTCTTGTGCACATTTAGTTGTATAAATATTACATTATATGTTGTATATCTTAGCGAAAAATGAAAGAGGGTATATATATGTATGTATATATGTATATATATATATATATATATATATATATATATATATATATATATATATATATATATATATATATATATATATATATATATATATATTCTTTAAAAATAGGGATGAAAAAGTTAGTGAATCTCTTGTGTAAACGATCTGAAGATAGAAATCCGTATTAAATCAAAACCAAAAGTTGAGAACAAAATCGGATTTAATATTATCTGTGTATGGAAAAAGAAGAATAAAATATTTTATTTAACGTACGTCGTCTCGTATGTACATATTTAATGAAATTCTGATATAGAATTCGAAGTCAAATAGAAACTTGGCATACATTTCATATTCATATGTTTTATCTTTTCAGGACTTTTTTACTACTTTTAAGAAGTATTCTTGGTTTTCTTAAAAAACAAATATCGAATAACCCAGTTATGCCTTGCAAACATATGAATATTAATATAATGGCATAAAAGTAAAAAAAAAATTACATTTATTTTCGATTAATTTTGACTGTTATGTTTACCTATTCTCTTTTATCGGATTTTCCACTTCTGAATACTTTTTTATTTCGAAAATGCATAATATTTATAAAGCTTCATTTCTATGGCTTGTTGCTTTCAAACACAATAGCAATGATTTGAAGTAGCGTACATTTTCATATTGGGTTACATGTCTACGAATGTAAAGCAGATTATTTGTGCTATGAGAGTTCTTCGAATATTTACAAACAACAGTAATATGATTTCCTATAAAACGAAGAGCAATTTCGTTTCTTTATCGGTGCAATTATTCTTTGGAATTCAAATTTTGCTGTACATGCTATTCCTTGAAGAAAACTATTATTTCCATTGAGAATATATTGCAAATAATATTCAATTTCAACTGGATTACCATAAACAAAATTTTGTTGATATGGTTGAATTAAAGAGAATACATATATACTATTCATTTCATTTGTTGTGTTTTGGGAAGGATTTTGAATGATAAAAAATAATATTTGAAACTTTAAGTTTTCAGAAAGTTGACACATTCGTAAAAAGAATTAAAAATTCTGTAAAAAAAAAAAAAAGAGAAGATTTTTAAATATATATAATATATATATATATATATATATATATATATATATATATATATATATATATATATATATATATCCTAAAACATTTAAAACTTTGTATCCCTTTTTATTGATTTTTCACTTTCCACATATTTGGTTTGTTTCTTGCAAGTACAACGGTTTGTTTTTTATAGTATTGAAAATATCGTAATTAATTTAATTGGATTCATAAAAAATTATAAGATTTGAATATGCTCTTTTTTAAAATCAATATATTATTACATGAAGTTTTTTATAAAATTATTAGAAATTGGCGTCTTAAAATAAGGTTGAAAAATCTTCTTAAACAAGAACTCTTCTAAAATAACAAAAGACAATTCTAAAAATGGAATATATTTTATTTTTTTAAAAAATAATTTTTGACTGTGTGTGTAATCTTTTTAACAATATTATAAAACTGCTACAAAATATTTTATAACCATTGTTTTCTACTCTTCTCACTAAATTTAAACTGTGGCTAAGATGGCCAAATTTTCCCGAGCTACAACTTAACACCCCGCTCCAGAGGCATTCCGACTGTAAACAGGAAGGACGCAAAGTCTATCCGTCTTCTTAAAAAAAAAGCAATTAAGAATTTCAAATGCTTGATTTACATCTCTAACCTCATTTTATTATTTAAAACTAAGTATAAATTTCTGTAAATATTTCTATTATTAAAATCTGTATTATTTGAATCTATGGCTGTTACTGAAAACACAAGCTGGAGGCTTCAACCGTGTGCATAAATAAAATAGATATATTCATGCAGTAATGTATTTATTATCAATTAATATTCGTAATTTTAGCAATAACACTTCAATGAACGTATACAAAATAATTAAAAAGAATAATATTGTATTTATGCAGAAGAATTGTCTTTAATTCCATTTAAGTATATGCGAGGTAAATAAACATTTAACTGAATTATTAAAGATATTAAATTCATTTTATTTTAAATTCTTTTGTCTAAAAGTAACTGATTTTATTATAGCTTCTTATTTCAATAACTTTAATTGCAAATTATAGATATTGTATCATAAATCAGGTAAATGAATCGACTATACACTTAAGTCTCTTTCCTTCCGCGTACCTTCAATTCAGTTATCAGTTTCAACAAGACAGTACCAGATTCCAAAGTGCCAATATCAGATGAAAGTGCCTCCAAGGTGTTTAATTGTCGGTTTGCTCGCCAGCATCTCCTGTTCTCACAGCAATTTGGAAAGCCCAGAACCTGATTAGATTTCAAGCTCTACGTGATTCTATGGAAATGCAAATCAATTGAAGGAACTGGATGATGCTGTCAGTAGTGTCTATATGATAATATTAGAAGACATTGTATTCTCAATTGTACTCTCTTTCAGCAAATTGATAAAAATTTAAAAATTTTGCCAGATGTATACACAAAAAAATTCCTACTGATTCACTAATTATTCATTTGATTCATTATAAAACAAAACATATGAAATATATGCTAATATTCTACAAAGCGAGTTTTTCATTGTAAGTTATAAACAGCGGAACTGATTCTATTAACAGAACTTTTTTGTATAGTTATTAAGCAAACGTTTGGGGAACAGAACTATTCTATAGCAACATTTATCAAACTGACGACACCGGAGTACACAAATAGACTATTTTAAAATACTACTTTATTTTTAGGTAAATTATTTTTCTTTGCAAATTTTATTCAGATGACTTTTTAAATTATCCGACTACGTTCGGAACCGTGATTTTTAAAAAAGCGCATAAATAGATAATTTTCATGATATTTAGTGTCACTTGGATTAGAATATATGTACAAAATTATTTTAAGGACATTTTGACAAAAAATTATTTAAATACAATATTTCGGCAAAAAATTAACTTAGAATAACCTTTTTTTTCAAAATGTTCTCTATTATAATAATATTTTGCCTGTATATAGCTCAGACCTCTCTACAGAGGCTCACCTATGATTTTTGAAACATTCACAATATTTTCAGAGTTACAAACATCTGAAATAATTATTGGCGTTTTTTCCTAAAAATTTCTCCCCTCTGTTGTCGTAGAACATGGATAAACCCACTTCTAAGTTATATATTTTAAAAATTCTAGTTGAGCTTCTGTACAGAGGTCTGAGCTATATACAGGCAAAATATTATTATGATAGAAGCATTTTTTCACAAAAGGAGAATATTTTGAAAATGGATCATTCTATGTTAATTTTTTGTCAAAATATTGTACTTAAATAATTTTTTATTGTAATACTATTCTTAAAATAATTTTATATGCATTTTGTAATCTAAGTGCCATTAAATATAATGAATATTATCCATTTATACGCTTTTGCAAAATCACGGTTCCGAACATAGTCGGATGCCTTAATGTATTGTACCTAATTGGTTAATTTTTTTTACATTATTATAATTCCAATTTCTTTGTGACTAAAAATATAATGCAAAAGTGTCATCTTGCTTCTAAAATGACAATTCTAATAAAGATTTGAATATATAATTTAGAAAAAGTACGTAAAAAGTGAGCACTCTAATTAACTCATCGTTGTAATGAATTTTTTCCTTAATAATATATAGTGAAAGGATTATTGTACTGAAAAGCTTATTTGCAAGTGAATTATTAGTGTAACTCAACAGTGCTTTTTATTATCAAAACTAGCACCTAATATTTTTAAGTAGTAGTCTAATAAATAAATTAGTAGTATACTTGCCCCAATGTGTCAGAGTTGCAAAGATCTGTTGAATTTTCGTATGTAGAATCACCATAGTTTTTATCACACGCAAAGCTTTGCACTTTATTTACAGAAATATGTTTCACATGAACATGATCTGTTGTTTTTTGCTGAAGAAAACCATACTGATCAAACTCAAGAGAATCATAATACTTTCTTTGAGTTCATTAACTGCATTGCTGAGCACTAGCTATTTTGAGAAAAGTATAAACCCAAATATTACTCATCTTTTTATTAATAATGCCTTACCCTAAATGAGTGACGAAACATGGCAGGACAAAATTCGAAAAAGAGAAAAAAACATCAACATTAGTAAATCATGTATACAAACATAAAAAAAGAGAACAGTAGAAAAATCCTGGTAACATAATTATCTTGTCCCTCAAAACATTAATGTGAAAAATTAATCTGTAATGTTAAAAGTCTTTGAATTTTGAGATACGATTAACAAGAATAAAAAAACCCAAAACAGTAATTGTGAAAAACATGCTATACAAGGTAATCATATATGAAGAATAAATATAATTAACTTTTTAACTTTCGCGTCAGACTGACCACCTGATCGGAACATCTGCTCATGCACCTTAGGGCCCAGGGTCATGTATGCTGATAGGGGCACAGTAGGTCTTAGTCATGCGCAACATGGGTTATTGCGCCACTGAGTTATGGCACGGTGGTAACGTTAATGTCAACAAAAAGTTTATTTATTAAATTTGTTTTAATTAAACAAATGTGGGTTAGTTGTTTCTTTGTGAGATTCATAGTTAGTTACAATTGTACACCGCGTACAGGTATAAAAATTGCAATCATTGAAATTTTGCACTGCAAAATTGCAGTTTTAATATGAGTTAAATATTTTGAATTTCAAATCCCATCGCATCGCAGAGAAACTTGGTCAATAGAAAGAATATCCCAACTATTTTGTTCAGATTTCTGACATAATGACGTTAGAACTAGAAAACTGCATGTAAGCAATTCGCGATCACTACCTGGAAACATGTCTCGAGGACATCAGAGTACAAAATATGTTTAAAAAAGTGTACCTAAATGATAATTCTCGATAATTTTCTAAAACAAATTTGACGCAAATTAGGCTTGAAACAGTTTATAGCGTTAAGTATTAAAAATGTTTCACTATAACTAGGTATTCGAACAATCGCCTCATTGAGGTATATACAAAACATGGATAACTTCAAAAAAAGTACTGTTTAATCTGTCATTTACAACTGACGAAACGAAAATATAATATATTTCACGTGAAACGCGTCGTAGAGACTCAGCTGTGTTGGAAAAAGCAAGTTAGCCGTCATGGTATGGAGGAAAATGTCCTCTCAAGGCTTAATATAACCATTTTTTTGTGTAGAACCAAAGGCTAAAGTTGATGCTATATACTGTTAGCAAAATGTTTTGAAGCACATGATCAAAGAAAGTAAACGTCTTTACCTTCGTGAAAAGTTTTTTTTCTTACCTAGATTCTGCACCATGTCATACTGTGTAATCAATTGTAAAATAGCTGAAAAAAATGGCTTTTTTTCTTTCTTATGAGAAATAGCTATTATCTCCCCAACTGTGCTCCTTGCAAATATTTTTTTATGGAAATACTTAAAAAAAATATTAAAAGATGTAAAGTAAGAACATTCAAGGGCTTCAAAAAGAAATCAAATAGGAATTTAGAAAAATTTCCCCCAAAATGTTTAAGAATGCTCTTTTAACTTGGTTAAACTTTTACCTAAAGTATACTATGCTAAAGGAAGCCTCACTGAAAATTTCAAATAAATAACTTTATTCAATAAAAAATTATGATGCTCTGGGTCACATATTCGAATCAACCGGTACCATAGGCTTAGATATAAAAAATTATTCAAAGAGTTTTCATATTTCGAAAACTTTTGAAGGACCAAAACTTACAACAAATGCATTATTTAATAACATGAAAAAATAAGAAATATATACATATATTTTTCATTTTATCAAGATTATTCGCCTTATCTTTTTGAGTGCACTCTTCCCACCATGAAAGATTGACGAATATATGAATAAATTTTTGAGAGATTTATTTCAGACTATGTTTACTGGATGACGCGTTGTGTTATACATAAGTGGAAAAACGTTGAAAGTGGGAAAGGAACACTGATAAGCCGCGAAAACAAGCATGACGTTATTTCGAGTATGAAAGATACCGTTCTCAAACGCATTTTAACTTTTTTCGTTTCAGTTGATTTTAAAGAGTCAATTTTGTTTGATAAAAAAGAAGTAAAAAATTAAGGAGAATGAGATGCATTGAGCTGGTACTTGTAAAAACATGTGTGATGAAAAAAAAATCTTCCACTGAAACTATTATTTTATCAGTTACGATATCTATGAAAAAATTTGTCACATGCAATTTCAATAAAATTGCTTCTTACACATTATTTTTTGAACTTTCTACAAAGTATCCTGTTTAATAAAAATTCTAAGAATGATATGCAGTTTTAGAAGATCGTTTTAAATTACCCTATACATCTCAAAAAATTAAATTTAAAACAATAAATAATTCATAGAATGTATTTGAAACAGAAATACTGGTTTTAGATAAATATTATTTATTTTAATTTGCTTGGAATCAAAATTCTTTTCTAAAATAACACGAGAGATATATTAGCAAAAAATAGTCTCAGTCAAATGACTACGATGTTATATGAATGTCTTAGATTTAAAACTTTTACACCGTATCACATGACAGCTTTGTGTTCCAATTTGTTTTAACGTATGTAATCTCTCATTGCTCGACATTATAGATCCTTGATGAATTTTGTCCAGCGTTTCTTAAATTGGGGGAGGCGCCAATTAAGAGGGAGTAATAACTCTACGAGGGGGAGCAAGCATATTGAAAAATCGAAAACAAAAAATATTTTTTAAAAAAAATTATTAATTTACTGAAAGTGAACAAACAAAACACATTCTGACATGATAAAAAAATTAACATTTGTACCAATATAATATACTTATAAATGTATCACTACTGCACAATGTATATTTAACAATTAATTTAACAATGGTAAGTAAAGAACAAGTTTGTTAATAACCAGCGACCCCAATAGTTTGTCATATATAAAATTTTATACATAAATTAACACTTATCTCGATAATCTGTATCGTTTATAATGAATCCCTTAACTAAAGTTACGTAATTTGCTCCTAAGTGACACCATTTTCCACTTAAACGAGTGCATATGTTGTACTGGGGAAGGGAAAAAAATAATAAAAATAAGGAAATCCTCTGAAATAGGTAAATCCTTCGCAAACAATGTCAAGGTCCTTCTATTGCATTCCAAAGCCTTTGGAATAATTTTATGGATAGCAGTGCACATCATACTAAGGAACGACGTACATATACGTCCCGGGCAATTAATGTTTTGGCTGAGCGAAACGTTTATATACGCCGGTGGCACTTAAGAAAAAGTCGTTGTGTAGTATTGCAGCTTTAGTGTCAAAATTATATTGAATTCAATTCATTGTTATTTGTATAGAGGGAGGTGTGATGAAAATTATTGGTAAATATTGGGTCGTAAATATTGAAAGTTTGAGAAGCACTGATTTAGTCTAAAATAACAAGGCTGCTATTAGAAAAAAAACCTTACAATCCCAGTCAAATCCAGAAAGCAATTTGATTATCTTAGGTCTAAAAATTGTTGAATAAAATCTAGACAGAGCTTTGTGTCTCCATTTTATTCAACATGTATTCAACATATCACTATTTTATTCAACATATCTCATTGCTCAGCCTGGTAAGTCCTTGATGAAGTTAGAACATAAATTTGTGCACCAATTCGAAAATCGCAGGCTGCACAATTTACAAACTTTGACACTAGAGTATCACTCAAAAAAACCATTTTTGAGAATAAAACAAAATAGAATATGGTCTGCAACTAACATTGAAATATTTTTAAAATTTAAAACAACATACATTATTTTAGCGGCAAAAAAAGGAAACAAACAAAAATAACAAAAAAAAGTTAAATATATATAAAATGCTTTGAGTTTAACCCTTTATCTACCGACGGTACTTATAAGTACCACTCACTTTAAAATTGCATAGAATAACCAGTTTTACGAATATTTTTATGATACTTAGCAGAAATATTCTTTGAAGCCTACTCTTCCGAGATATATGATAGCACGGGTTCTATAATGAATATTTTAGAGGGGAAGGCGAATAGTTTTATATAGCAGAAATTGCGTTTTCAGCTGATGGCGTTTTGAGCGGATTGCGAAGATTATCACTTTTGCCGCGAAAAAAATAGTTAATGTCAAAATTTGAGTGTATTTTTTTTTTGTATGTTAATGAAGACCTTAGAAAACAATTTGACTATTTAGTTTAAGTGAACAGTGTATATAATTAATTTACAGTTGAATATATTTAATTAATTAGTTTTGTATGAGAAATAGAGTATTTTTTGTTTATGTATATCCCTTAATTTTCAATGTAGTAGTTCAAAAAAAGAATCACATGAAAAATTTGCAGTAAAGCATAATGCGGTAGATAAAGGGTTAAATGACTGTACAGATATCGGAAAACGCTCAAAAGATTTAGGAACGGGCCTTGTACTTTAATTTATCCAATGCACTTTGCACTTTTGTTAATCTAAGTTTTTCTAAAAACAAATAAAAATATTTTTTTGAATAGAAACAGTTACAATTTCTTATTCCCAAGCCACTTCTTTTAAATCTTAACTAAAATACCTTAACATAAAATAGCTAAATTTTATTATTTTTTGCAGAACTATTTGAAATTTCAACAATTTTTCGTAGTATTAGCAAATAATAAAATATTGCAGATAAAAAAAAGGTTGCAACACACACACACACACAATTCGTGTTTCTCAGCATTAAATGAGCGGTTTTTGTATTATTAATATTGCTTAAAATGTATTAATATCTTCTGATCTTCTATATTTTCATTTCTTATATTAAGTTTTGGAAACCTGTAATTTTATAAAAAAAAAAAAAGTCACATTCTTTTAATAAGTTTTATATTTACTATTTGTATCTACAGGGTGTCCGGGCTTAAAGTATCCAAAAGTAATGGTTTATTATTATAGAACTACACCCATCAGAATGCAACAAATTGCTCATTCGTGGATTGGAAAACCTTCCTACATTTTTTGGGTCGTTCGAATGGCCGCAGGTGCGCACATTATTCGGCAATTGCAGACGATAAACTTTTTACACTGACTTCATTAGTAAAGATGTAGACGTCACAGCAAAAGGTGCAGTGCGTACTTTAGTTTACGGAATTTAAATCAATCACGCATGTACAGCGACTTGTTCGAACAGAATTGAATGACGTTACTGTCTTGCATAATAAACTTATCAGGACTCCTACAAAATGAATCAAACACAATTAAATATTAAAATTAAATATATAACTTAGAAGTGGGTTTATTCATATTTTATGGAGCAATTTTAAGAAAAAAACGCCAATAATTATTTCAATTGGTGGTAACTCTGAAAATAATGTGAATTTTTCAAAAATTCTAGTTGAGCCTCTGTAGAGAGGTTTGAGCTATATACAGACAAAATATTATTATAATAGAACCATTTTTCACAAAAGGAGAACATTTGGAAACAAGATTATTCTAGATTTTTTTTGTCAAAATATTATATTTAAATCAATTTTTTTTGTCAAAATGTCCTTAAAACAATTTTATGCATGTATTCTAATCTGAATGACACTAAATATCATGAAAATTATCCATTTAAGCGCTTTTTTAAAATCACGGTTCCGAACGTAGTCGGATACCTTAATATACTTGCCAATTTGGGATACACAAGTTCATGTCTCCTTTAAAGTTCGTTCCCGTCGGTTGATAGATTTTGATGTTGGAGAGTAGACATTCCATTCTGTTCGAATACCTCGCAGTACACGCGTGACTGATTTAAATTCCTTTGAGCAAAGCACGCACTGCTCTCCTTACTGCAGCGTCCACATCTTCACCAATGAAGTCACTGTAAAAAGTTTATTGTTTATGTGTGCGATTGCCGAATAATGTGCACTTGGAGACCGATCGGAGAATGACCTAAAAAATCTCGGAGGTTTTTCAATCCACGGATGAATTGTTTATTACATTCTGATGGGAAGTTCCATAATAATAAGCCATAACTTTTGGATACTTTAAGCCCGGATATCCTGTACTTTAATAACACCTATGGTCATTTTTTTTGCTTTTATTCAATTACGTTGTATTCCTAATTTGATATTTACTCTTTGTAACATCTGATGCTGAAAACATTTCGTAATTAGAAAAGGAATATTATAAGAAACAACAAGACTAATTTATTATTAAGTGATTCACATTACAATTTTATTTAACTATATCTAAGCAAATAGGGTTTTATTATTATTGTCCTATTACATTATAAGTGAAATAACTCATATTTGTTTGACTGAAAATATTTCCACTCGTCATATACATTTCGTTTACGTGAAATGAATAGGTTTTTATGTGAAGCACGCTCTCTTCATATATTCCTAGGATAATCGTGTTAGTTCCATTGACAATAAACACTTTTTATGTAGTTGACTTATTGTTATGATGTTTGTGTGCCAGCATTTCTATCAAACTCTGGGGCGTGAGTCACTAAGGATACGTTATAACTCTATGAGGGGGGCGCGAGCATATTGAAAAGTCGAAAACAAAAGATTATTAAAAAAACTATTAATTTACTGAAAATATATAAGCAAACAAAATACATTATGACGTAATAAAATATAAAATAAACATTTGGACTGATATAATACACTTATAAATGTATCAGTACTGTACAATTTACTTAATATTTAATTTAACAATATCAAGTTAAGAACAAGTTTAATAATTACCAGTGACCTCATGTGTTTGAGTATATATATAAAAATGGTTGTTTGTATAAATGAAATCGCAGCACTTCAACACCGTTCAACTAATCACTATGAAAATTGCTATATATATATATATACTAGCTGCATGGCCTGGATTTGCACGGGCTTTCTCTTCCCCGCAAGACGCCAGCAATTATGAGTGTGTACGCGCGCAATGTGAGTTATTTCTAAAATTATTTCATTAAATTTCCCTTTTTCGAAATTTGTTCCACATATTTTCGATTTAAGACAGGTTTTTCCCCCTCCCTCTAGCCCGGCATAACACGGTTTTTTTTAGTGTAAAATTACTGTTTCCTCTTCCCCTCCCCCTCACAGATAAAATATAGCTTCAAATTTCGATCTATGACTTTTAAAAAACAATATTGCATTAGTTAAAAAATTATTAATGTGAATCAATAAAAAGAAAACGATTCTTTAGTTAGCTTAAAAATGTCTCTGAAATGTATTTTTATCCAAAATAATAGACAATGTATTTTTTTAATTAACAAATAATTAATTTAGAAATGAATTAATAGAAATACTTTTAAAACACACACACACACACATATATATACAGGTGGATGACAAAATAATACGAACACATGTGAAAGAAGAGAAAAGCTTTATTAATAGGGAGTTGGACCCCCCTTTGACTGAATTACAGACTGTATGCGACGTAGGATAGACGCATAGAGGTCATGAACAACTTGTAATGGAATATGAAGCCATTCTTCGTGGAGAGCGGTCTCTAATGCCGAAATCGTAGATGGTGGAGGGAATCGAGCACGTAGTTTTGACTCCAAATATATATCTCCAAAAGGTTCAATAATATTTAAATCAGGTGACTGAGGGGGCCAATCAAGATGACCTACTTCCCCCTCATCCTCTGCAAACCATTCTTGCACGATTTTAGCAGTGTGGATAGGAACGTTGTCGTCTTGATAAAGTGGGCATTCTCCGGGAAACGAAGTCTGGACAAATGGATGCACCTGATCCCCCAGGATATTGACACAGTGAGCAGCTTTAACCTTGCCATGCAGAGTAACAAGTGGCCCAAGACCACGCCAAGATATCGCCCCCCATACCATAAGGGACCCACCTCCATGCTTAACAGTCAGCACGATGCATTCAGGAGCAAATGCTTCTTTGGGCGTTCTCCACACATAAACGCGTCCGGTGGTTTGGAATAGGGTGAACGTCGATTCATCCGACCAGATGACTTGTTGCCACTGTTGTGGGGTCCACTGTCTGTGTGTTCTACACCACTGGCGTCGCTGTAAAGCATGACGTGCTGTTACCAATGATTTACGAATTCCAACTCTTCCATACAAGTTCGAAGCATGAAGTTCCCTTTGGACGGTTCTTGCTGAAATAGGGTTACGAAGATGACTATTCACCTCAGACGTTATCTGGGATAGCGATTGTTTGCGCTTTCAGGCCACTATGCGGGTTAAGACTCTTTTATCCCTGTCGGTAAGCTTTCTTTTCCGTCCACTGTTGTGCTTGCCAGACGTCACATTCCCGCATTTCTTGTATGCTGTCATAACGGCAGATACAGTACTCCTTGTACGCCCCAAATAAATGGCTGTTTCCGTCACCGAGCAACCAGTGCACCTCATTCCAACAATCATACCTTTTTCGAACTCTGACAGGTCCGTCATTATTGCGTTTTTCAGAAATTACAATTGACGCGTGCAACACCTATCGCAGCTGTTGAGCGACTGATACTTTACCTTTCGAATGCGCTAGGCGGCGGACTGCAACGCTAACTGACATGCGCGTTGTGCGTCTTTGAAATGGGTCATGCCTTTTTCACGGGTGTTCGTATTATTTTGTCACCCATCTGTATATATGCATAAGTTATAAAAAAACAGTATGGGGGAAGCGTAGATATACATTTACATGTACTGAAAAAAAACATTCAAAAAGAAAAAAAACTAAACGATAAAAACATTTTGATATTTTATTTTAATTTCATAGTTTTCCTTCCACTGTCATTGTTACAAATTTTGGGTAATGAACGCTTAAAATAGTGTAAATAACTTATATCAGGAAGTGTAATACATTAATATTACTTTTTGTTGTATTTATTTTATGTTAAAATCTTGCCACCACCTCTCCCTTCGAAATCTAGTTTCATTATGAAATAAAAATAGCGATGACACTGATGAACGGAATGAATTATATATAAAAGCGAAAGCGCACTGAGGGACGGCGTAGACAAAACAGAAGGGATAAAAATAATGAATGCTGTCACGGGCTTTTTTGCAAATGGCAGAATTTTGTCCTACTTTCTTGACAATTGTCGTTATATTTTGAAAACTTCTCAAAATATCTTCATAAATTTTAGCCTATGTGTTATTGTGATGTATAAGCTATATTACTGTACAGTTTCATTAAAATCCATTCAGTTGTTTCTGCGTGAAAGACCCACAAAGATCCTCACAAACTTTCACATTTATAATATATATTAGATTGTGTGTATTTTTTTGTGGAGAAGGCTTTTGATCTATTCTATTTGTTGAAGCTCCTAACCAGATGGCATACAGAATATCAATTTCTGCACCGTACAATCAATCGACAAGTTGCCAACTTGGCTGTATCGCTAATATTTCGCTATGTTTCTATTGAACCGTTATTATAATAAAGGGAACGGCGTTGCTTGCGAATATTACAATTTTAACATAAAATAAATACAACAGAAAGTAATATTAACTTATTACTCATATAAAAATTGTACACAAATATTAACTCTTATCTTAATAATTTGTACAGTTTTCTAATTAATCCCTTAACCACCGATTAAAAGTTACGCGATTCGCTCCCCAATGCCACCGATGAGATTCATTCAGGGTGAGGGGGGTTATTAAAAGGAAATCCTCTGATATAAGTTAGTCCTTCATAATCACTGTCAAGGTCCTTTTATTGCATTCCTAAGCCTTCGGAATAATTTTATGGCTACCAGTGCTCATAAGAGATCGTACTTTGGAAAGATGTCAATGTACGCCAAGGGCAATTAACGCTTTTAATAAGCGAGACGTTTATGTACACCAGTGGTACTTATATAAAAAAATCTTTTTGCAGCTTTTCTGTCAAAGTATAGTATTATTGAATTCAATGTATTGCTATTTGCATGTAGGAAAGTGTGAGGCACGATGAAAGTTATGGTTGAATCATGGATCACAAATATTGAAAGTTCGAGAAGCATTGTTATATGCATTTCCTTCAGTTATAAACGGAATCATAGGGTCTAGAATTTTATTTGTTCAAACTGAAAAAAAAGATGGTAATCTCAGTTCCACTTTCTTTGATTCTAATATTTAGTTACCGAAGATAAATTTTTAAGACATCTAGTTAAATTGTAAATAATCTCCTTAAACGGAGAAAAATAATTTTAATGTTCAATTACAAAAATGCGTTTTAATTCCAAGTTTCAGAATTAAAAGAATTCTTTTATAATTTCGTCTAGATTCTTCAATAAATCAAACGCATAGCATTTTAAAAATAAATTAGAAAAGATTCGAATATTTAGTTTTTAATTTATAAAATGCTACGAAAATTGTTTGCTGGTATTTGAATGCGGATTTAATTTAAAATACTCGCTAATGAAAATATTTCTCAATGTTTTCGCATTATGCATCATACTCGGTAGAAACACCATTATTTTATTATTTTCATTTTAAAGATGATGAGCTTTTCTCTGAAAAATAATTTTTTTTAAATCCATGTCTGCACGCAATATTTAAATTTGTAAAAGGTTTGATAATGAGAAAATTAATGCCGTTGTTGCAAAATAAAAATTAAAGGAGTCTGTACTTTTAACTGGTATTATATATATACCCTCTCACCCCCCGTATTTGGCGGAAACACATTACTTGTTGCTTGTTGATACACTCTCGGCAATCGTTTACACTCCGAATAAAAGTAGGTTATGTTTTTGTTCATATGTTATTTAGTTTAATGATTTTTTAATATTTAAATTCTCTACATATATAATTCTTTCCTTTCCTCTTGGTACATAGTATGACAAATTACAGGTGAAGGTTGGTTGGCGCAAAACATGTTTAATCCTGCAATCCTGGTTCCTAAGGCCAGGAGTTTGTCATTATACTACTGTGCCTTCTTCCTAATTTTAGTTATCTTCGGTATATAACTATCTGTTTATTTTTATATTTTCGTTTATATATTTGTATATGTATATATATGTATAAATTTATATATATGTATATATATATATATTTATGTATTGAATTTTTTTATATTGGATTATATATATATATGTGTGTATATGTATGTATATGTATATATATATATATGTATGTATGTATATGTATATATATATATGTATATATATTTATATGAAATTGCAATATAGTTTATATCTTAGATAATAAAATATAATTTTTTATGATTTGCACATTAATATTTTACGCTATTCTGAAATTTAAGTAGTGTGGCTATAAAAATAAAACTATATATATATAGTATTTGTATGTATACACCTGGATGCTGCCTCTTTTAGTTATCTTGGTATATAACTATATGATTATTTTTAGATTACTTGTTTACTAAAGAATGATCATTATTACAATAATAGTATATAAATAGAATGTATATGTATATGATTATATATTGTCGAATTTTTTATATTTGATTCGACAAATTTCACGATAAATGCAGATATTGCTAAAAAAAACGTAAAGGTCTAAAATGATTCCATTTCTTGAATCCAATACCATCAAATATAATTTTATGATTTGCAGATTAATATTTGATAAACGAATTCTGAAATTTGAAATAAAGGTAGCTATCAAAATAAAACTATATATATGTGTATATATGTATGTATACACCTGGATGCTGCTTTTTGTTATCACTTTTTAATAAAGATTATTTACTAAAGAAAGATTTTATTTCAATAATAGTTAAAATAACACCTTAATCTTAAACGTAATCAATTTTTATTAAGTCGACAAATCTCTTTCCCATAAATGCAGATATTGCTAAAAAATCGTAAAGGTCTTGTTAAAATATTCCATTTGGAATCCATTACCGTCAATAAAAAAATGAAAATCTTTTGAAGCAACCCCTTGATAAACAGCCAAAGCCTGAAATAAAGGTAGTATCAGTAATCCATATATGTGTGAGTGTGTCCTAATTCTCAGCACCGTTTAATTAACTTTAATAATATTTAAATAAGCCCTATTTCTTGAGTTCCAAACTAACACCCAATCTTAAACATGTAATCCGCAGACTAAAAACCAACAGAAATCTCTTTCCCATTCATTTTAGACAATCAGAGCTGGGTTAAAATTAGTCATGTTTATCATTGCCGATATAAAATAGACTGTCATCCACTGTCATCCACTGTGATCGCTTTTTTTTGTCTGTTTGCCTTGGACATGTAATCGTCACCGATTGCTTTTAGCTATGTCGCTTGTGTCTGTTTTCGTGTTCTTACCAAATAGCTGTGAAATACGAATGTGATTGTTCTATTTACGTTATGTGAGTGTAAATAAACAAGTTGAGAATTAATTCTGAAGATGTCTTCCTGAAACCAGATGTGCCAACAATCCAAATAAAGCAAAACTGGCCAAACGCTATATAATGGGCTGCTTTGCACCTGCATGTGTATGAATTTACTTGTGTATAATGTCTTAATGATTCGAATATAAATTTTTAGACCAAAAATACATAGTTGATTTTGATTTCTTAATAGAAGCAGAATTTTGGCTATTGATAATATATTTTGTTTACATTTGATTACTTTTTAACTATTGTGTTTTTTGAATTTTTTATTATGTTTGTTTTTTCAATGTTCGTTTTTAAAATATATTTTAATGGTATTTCAATGTTTATTTTCTTATATACATATATATAAAAATATATGCTGTCTCTGAGTCATGTGCTGTTGAGGGTTTCACGAAGATCGATTTAACATTTATTTTTGATTCATGTGTTTGACATGAATATTCATATGTTAATCTCATGGTGTGTGAATTATTTTGAGACATGAGGGTTTAGTTCTGAGTAAGTGGATAAGGAGAATATAAAGTAATTTTTAATGGAATTTATATATATATATATATTAACTCAAACACATAATGATATTAAAGATTTATATATTTTTAAAGACTGGCAACTTGGCTTTCAATTTTGATTGTCATTGCTCGGTGGTACAATATGATGGTGTTTGTGCTATCGTCAATCAATTACCATTAGAGAGAGAATGATATTTTTGGTTATGATGAAATATGATAAAATGAGACAATTACATAAGTGTGATTTGGAGGAATATAGAAGGCGCAGACAATATGAGACAGCATGCAAAAAATTATAAATAATATAAAAAAAAAAAACGTTAGCTTCTTGTTCGTTGGTTAATGAGAAATTTACGAAATTAGGAATACATGATAATGAAAACATTAAGAGATATAAAACGCGTATTATTTGGAATATTGGTTTTGTAGGAAATTACTATGATATATCGAAGTGGAGAAATTATGAATCGAAATGTAATTATTTTAAATATGACGAAACATTTGATAATAAGTATCATAGTGATTCAGATCATTTAAAATTGAGATTTAGAAAATGTGGGGATAAAAGATGCAAAACCTGCCCCATGATGCAACATGAACAGAATAATGAAGAATTAGAATTTAAGTTCTGTAAAACATTCAACTGCATTTATATGTTGACATGTGGTGTTTGCGGCTTTAAATACATAGGTCAAACATCAGGAGCTATGAACCTGAGAATCAACCAACATAGATCCGACATTGGAAAAAATACATCAACAAAAAATATAGGAAGAATAGAAATACAACATTTTAATAAACATGGCTTTGAAGATGTTACGTTAAATATTATTAAAATTGTTCCAAATAAGATAAATAGACTGGTATGAAAACGTTTACATTGGTATTTATAATGCTATGTATCCTTACGGATTGAATGTAATATGGAATAATAAGAATTTAATACAGGCAGTGAAACAAAATGATAAAGAATCTATTTATAATAGTACAAATAATAGTAATAAGAGAAAAAGAGTTGGTAAGGGTGGATGCAAAAAGAGAGAAAATAGAGATATAGATACAGTTAAAAAAAGAAGTAAATATTTTATTACAAGACTTTGAGAATAGTTTTAGTGTTGGAAAAATAAAGTATTTTTTATTTGGACTTAAAAACAGGAAATATTAATAGTTTTAAATTTATTAAAAAAGTATTAGATTAAAAGATAATCATGAATCACACTTGGTAATGGATTTATTTTATACAAATATATTACAAATAGATTAAAAATAAAAATAGACTCTAAGGAGGTTTATAATATAGAATAATGTACTTTGCTATACATGAATAAATCATATAATAGGATACAATTTTCTGAAATATTTGGGAAACACATGGATTTATTTCCGATGAAAAATGTGTTAATAAAACGAGCGTTCAAGTATAATAAAAAAATTAGTAAATCAATTTTCAACTATAATAGTATTAAGGAATTGGTGGATAAAAAAGAATGTTGTTGCAATGAATACAAGAATTACGTAGACGAATATCATAGGCACGTAATAACTGGCAATTTAGAAATTGTACAGGATCAGAAATTAAGAGAAATTATGAGCAAAGGTACTGGTTATCGATTGATTATTTCAAACAGCAATTTAAATGTGAGAAAACAACTATCAGAAGATATTAATAAATTTATTCTAAATGTTTCAATTAAATATAATTTACCTACTCAGGCTTTTAAAGAATATGGTTTTCATGTCCTCAAGGACTTAATTAATTTTAATTTTAGAACAAAAAATGAAGATTGTTATAGAAAAATTAAGGGACCAATAGAAAACTTACAAAAACAATTTGTGATTGTTTATGTAGATAAAGTACCAGGAAATTATACAATTATATGTAAATATTATTATAGTAAATTAATAAATGATCATATACAAAATAATAATGCATATGATGTAAGTAAATTTAGTATGAAAGAAATTAACAACAGATTATTGGCATTTGGTAAACAATTAAATATTTCTAGCAATAAAATTATATATCCCCATATATTTCTGACTCCTAAATTTCATAAGAATCCAATCAAATTCTGCAGTGTAACAAATGGGTTCAATACTTATATATCAAAATCGGGAAGAATTTTACAGACCATATTACAAGATACAATAGACAAATTTAAGGATACTTCTATTATAAAAACAGCCATGATGTAATAAAGAAAGTTGATCAACAAGAGGTATTTTCTGTGAATGGGTTCGATTTCGAAGATTTATTTAACTACATTAAAATAGAAGATATAATTCAGGTACTTTCAGATGCATATGAGAAATATGATTTGAATAATTACATGAGTTCTGAAAAGTTCCATACACTTATTCGTTTTGTTATACAGGAGAACTTCATTATTTTTGAGAACAAACTTTATAAACAAATCAAAGGATTGCCTCAGGGTGGCCCGGCTAGTAATAGTCTCACTAACCTGTATTTACACAATTATGAAATAGTTCGAACGAAGGAACCCTCTTGCCTCTTGTTAAGATACATAGATGATTTAATTATTATAGGTTATGATAGAGAATTTAAACCTAACATTAATTTTTATCCGGAATATCTAAAATTAATACAGACGAATTTTATTTCAAACAAAGTTGAATTTTTGGATTTGGATTTAACTATTATTGACAACAAATTATATAGCAATATATATGATAAAAGGGAAGCATTTAAATTCAATGTCATAAAGATACCAAACTTCAATAGTTGTCTTCATATATCTGTATTTAGAAATATAATTTTAAATTTTTTGTTGAGAAATAATTTAACTACGCACAATATTGATAGATTCAAAAATATCCAGAAATTTATATTATTGTGCATACAAAATGATTATCCCATCAATTTCCTAAGAAAATATATAGATCAGAAATATTTCTTAAAAATATTTTTAAACTCGTAAATGCACAAATCCACCACACAACATTAGGTCCACAAAGTCAGCTTGTTAGTGGTCCAGCTGTGAAGAATTTATGCATTCCACACACATGTTACATTTTAATATACATTTTAATACACACACACTTAAAACAATATTTACACGACTATATATACACTTTAAAATTATTTATTACCAGTTAAACATCTATGTCCAATCAGACATTTATGACCAATCAATCAAGCAAGTCTTTTACATGTGATATGGTTTACATCTAATGCCAAGTAGTCATACTCTGGTGTTGGATCAAGAATCGATTGGATTGACATGGTTAGATGTTATGAGCAAAATATGATGTATAATTGATATATTAAAAATGAAATGTCGTGCTATAAGAAATGGATCATATTCTTGATGGGATACTGTTTGGTGAGTATTTAATGATTTACTCTATTCATTTGTGAATATACTGTGTTTTTAATGTGAACATTCGGTTTTTTAGAAATTTTTAGTTTGAACTTTCGGTTTTTTAGCTTGAACTTTCGAATTTTTAACTTGAACTTTCAGATTTTTTAACTTGAACTTTCGAACTTTTTTAACTTGAACTTTCGGATTTTTTAACTTGAACTTTCGGATTTTTTAACTTGAACTTTCGGATTTTTTAACTTGAACTTTCGGATTTTTTAACTTGAACTTTCGGATTTTTTAACTTGAACTTTCGGATTTTTTTAACTTGAACTTTCGGATTTTTTTAACTTGAACTTTTTTTTAACTTGATTTGAAACTTTCGGATCTCAAATATTTTTTGATTTGAACTTTCGGATCAGGAATTTATTTTTTCTACCTTTACAACTATTTTAAAGATGGGTGCATCATCTTGGAAGTTTGAGGGTTCACTTATATTATGAACTAAATTGTTTTTAAATTTTAATATTGCAATATCTTTCGGAATGTGATGGCGAATAGTTTTATTTTTCAAGTATAATGATTTAATTTTAACTTTTTAATTTAAAGTATAATGGTTTAATTTTAACTTTTTAATTTTTAATTTTTTTAATTTTTTTTTTTCTGAAATTTGAAAATTTTCCAATTAAATTACCAAGTTGCAATAGGGGAAGGTTGGCGCCATCAAACTAGTTTAACCCCACTTATCGGTCCTAAGTCCGAGATTGCACTTGGATATTCTATAAATTTTTATTTTATTTTATAATTTTTTAATTTTGTTTGAAAATGATGGAACATTATCTTTTATATTCGCCATTGATATTCTGAAGTGTTTTGGTATTTTGGGATTCATATATTTCAATTTTTAAATTGATAATTGTGATTGTTTTTATTATTTTATATATATTTAAATATATATATATATTTAAATATATATATATATATATATATATATATATATATATATATGTGTGTGTGTGTGTGTGTGTGTATGTGTGTGTGTGTGTGTGTGTGTGTGTGTGTGTGTGTGTGTGTGTGTGTGTGTGTGTGTGTGTGTGTGTGTGTGTGTGTGTGTGTGTGTGTGTGTGTGTGTGTGTGTGTGATGGATTCCAAAATTTCAAGAAAATTTGAAATTTCGGGAAGCAAGTCCAGCTTATTCTTCATCAAGGACAGAAAACTCAGCATTTCATACCGTGACCATACTCCCTACCAAGAACAGACTTCCTGGACTGTACACAAAACACAGATGTCATTTCTCAAACTAATAGTTGGAATAGGAGGGCAAGAGTAATCTAATTTGTCGCATTTCTTTGTGCTCAAGCAGATGAAACAGTAAAAAGTATTCCTGGTACACAGATTAAAAATTTAGATTTCCTCGAGTAAGCATGTGAATACTATTTTGTCGATCGCGATTTGACGGACTTGTCGGGCTGATTTGAAGGGACGATGGCAAAAACACAGAGAAAGCATGCATAAATCAGCCGAAAAAGATAATTATCATATTAGCTTATCCTTCAGACACTTTAGTAGCCGACCATTTCTTCAATGTATCGATTCAGTGGTATATAGATAAAGTGTCCACCTCAATCCCGAGTGGAGTCAGTAGATTTTTGGATGTGAAAATTGTTGGCACGCATGTCATATAATGGCATGTAAAATATGCTTTGAGTATCAATTCGACTCTGGTAGTTTCTTCAAAATTAACATCCGAGTAGAGCTTAAACTTGGTAGCGAGAATCACCCAAAAATATGCCACTACAAATATAGATCTCAAACTTTGGGGAATTATCGCGTCTGCAAAGATCTGTGTCTTAAAATGCAGCCCATTTGAAAAACATTTCCTTGATGCAAAAAAAGAGGAAGAGACGTCGAAAACCACCGGGTCTATTGAAACTAACGATTTAAACGCTACTCTTCTGTATTGTATTAATTTTATGGCTACTAACTGCATTTCACTGACTACTATAAGAGTTATAGTTCTGAATGATGAAGAAACCAGAAATTATTCCAAAATATCAAAAATTAGAAAGAGATTAATGAAATTAGAAATTTTCTCACTTTTCTTCTCTGTCGATACGATAGTGTAACCAGAACTTCGTTTGCAGAGAGAGAGAGATCAAGAACAACAATCCTTTCTCTAATAGCTGATAAATAGAAGAGACTTCGACGACCGACCTGGTGACGAATTTGGTCATCAAAATATCACCATAACACCAAATTCAGTGACAAAATTACAAGTTTCAGGAAAATTTCAGAATGCTCTAAGATAAATATTACGTCAAAAAATTCCACAAGTCACAACCAGTCATGTGAGGATGACTCAGAGAAGCAATACCAGTCAGTCTGAACTTGATAGCTAATTGTGTGGTTCAAAGACCTAATACAATTTTGTTACCATGGCATTGTTTTGCAGTGAATTCATGCTAATATGAATTTTATATACTGCGGATTATACGCGCGTATATATAAACACGTGTGAAATTCGAGTAGTTTATATATATATATATATATATATATATATATATATATATATATATATATATATATATATATATATATATTGAGAAATAAATAATAAATATAAATAGAATAAAAAAACATTAAGCATCTATAAAATGTTCACACATTAGGAAAGTAAGTATTAAACAGTTTTAAAAATAATTAACGGTAACTTATTATTTTTGAAGAAAATAAAATATAGAAATGCTTGTGTTTTTTGATAATTTCAATTTGTGTTTTTTAGAAAATGCTGAAGTCGTCATCCAGTGTCGGAGAAGGAGCTCCAGATATTCTGTCAAGCATTGTGGACAACAAAGAACTGAAATTATCGAACCGTTATGGGCGTCATATACCTTTGACTAAGAAACAAGGAGTTTCAGGCGAAAGTGCCTCTTACCACGACGGAGAAGATTTCCAGGTTCAAAAATACGAGAAAGATTTCAAGTGAGTTGATTTGATTATTGCAACATGGAATTTAACGAATATAAATTGGATTGAAAGGGAAATATTTCGGGATATAAATAATCCTAAAGAAAGAGATGAGTCTAAAACCAACTAAGAAATCTAATTGAGGATAAAAAAGACGAGTCGTTAAAAGGAGACGAAAATCCTTCAATAAATTATTTTCTTCTGAGAAGAACATTTTATTTGGAAGCGAAAACATCTGTTAATAATATCTCACTCGCATTTTTCAAATAAAACAGATCTGAAAGCAAGAATACTCCTACATTGAATAAAAAAATTAAAATTATATTGTTTCAGGGACTTAAGAATTGTCAGAGAAAGAAAAAGATTTAACTTTCATATCAATCTCTCAAGTAGAATTCTTTTTAAACAAATCAGTTTTCAGTTTTATGACTTAGATTATTTGAAATGTATATGCTGTTTTTTATAGTTTTGCTTTTATTTATATTTATTTTTTTTGTTTGTTGCTTACTATTAGACGAATAGTTAGGTGAAAGATCATCATGATACAAACATACATTAGCTGTGAAGAAAGGTGTCGGAACACAGTAACTCAAGAAAAAAATATGTTATGCATTACTTTGATTATATATTATGAAATCTTGTTTATTGATTGAAAAAAATCGGATGTAATGGAACTCCTACAAATGAAATTTGTAAATTCAGAACTGAGATTTTTCTGAGTAAAACCAATATTAAAGCGACAGAATCTCCTTCTTTACACTGCTAAGTAATAGTATATTGGATTTCGCATACAGTAAAAAAAAACAAGCTATAATTAAATATATTAAGGAGGATTAAATACGTTCGATATATTTTTAAGACACCTGCTCTAAAATAGCATTTGCTAAAATTACACCAAAACTATTTAAATAGACGCATTTCTTTAGAATTTACTCCCTTTCCCAACTTAATTTTTTTTATTCCTATGTAGAAAAAAATAATCAGATGTGCACGAAGCACTTGCATACATATTCTATTATATTTTTCGATCCATGGAAATCGTTCTCTTACGACAAATAAGTACATTTTTCCTTTAATTGGAGAAATTTCACTTTTACAATTATTTCATAGCAAGCCGTTTTGTTTTAGGATTATAATGATTCTCTCAGCTTTTATCACGAGTTAAAACTAACGTCAAAAATATATTGTTACGAATGTTGTGTAACGAATGCTTAAAACAGTATAAAAATTTATATATCTGTATTTTTAAAACATTAATATTACTTTCTGTTGCATTTATTTAATAATAAAAATAGTAATACTCGCAAGCAACTCCGTTCTTTACATTATAATGTCAATGATGTAGATACTTGGCGAAACGTTAGCGATAAAGTCAAAATGGTATCAGTTTTGGCGACTTGTTGACCGTTTTTGACGAGTTGGTGACCAAATGGAAGCTTTGTGAAAGATCCGTTCAGCCTATGAATAAGAGTCACTCGCCGAAACTAAGTCAGTATTACTTCGGCTGTTGAAGAGAACGAGAGATTGCTTTTGAATAATCTTGAAATACTTGTATTTAAGCACTGATAGTTGTGTCTGGGAGCTGTGGAAAGAGTGAAAACCTACTGGGATTTATTAGACGAACTTTAGTGGTGTACCTGTATTTCAAGGATAGTTTTTCAACAATACATTTTCATCACTCTAGAAGAGTTGTCTTGCTCTTTGAGACAGATAGCATAAACTTTTCGAACTTCAATCTACAATATTCTTCTTCTTCATATAGAGATTAAATGGTATCTGACCAATTTCTAATTTTTTTTTATTCTCGCTCCAATTTTCAGGTACTTATCTTGCAGTGATTTTGCGAAAATCTAATTTATTACGATTGAGTTACAAATTTGCTTAGCGTTCTCCTATTTGTCCTAAATTTCGTTAAAAGTTTATCACAACTTTTCAAAAATAAGATCACAAATTTATGGATTTTTAATTTCGGTTATAGTTTTTCTGCTTTGGCTATAATGAATCAAATTTTCCACTCATATTTATGATTTTTTTAAACACTTTGCGCCATTTTATGGTCTTGAGAATGTGCAATTACAAAATTGGACACGCAATTTTTTTTTGCAATATTTCAGTAAATTTGATACTTTTATTCGTTAAAAATTTAGTAATTATTTGCTGTGTAACTCTAGTAAATACTTTGAGCTTATTGATCTTACAAACGAAAAAATATGAACATGTTAGTAAGAAGGTTTCGTTTTATACAATCGTAAACAATTTAAGACGATTCCAAATGGCTATTTATACAACAAAAAAAAACTTATTTATATAATTACATGTTTATAGAATTTTCTGTATACTAAATTCCGCCCTTTTCTAATAATTTTAAACTTTTTTATCAGCTTATAACTTTTTCTTTATTGTTTTTCATACTTGAAAATTTGGTTCAATTTATTTGTGGCTTAACAGCAGATATTTCTATTGTGTTCAATACTTTAGTACAGTTGCCATTTAAGAATACAATTCAAAAATATTTGAATAGTACAGGGGAATCTGAATCCGATTTTTGTAAGTATTTATATTACAGAAAAACTAAACACTCAAAAATTTTTCTGTGAAGTTTCTTATATCTAGATTCATTATTATTTTTTTTACTTCGTTGAAATATTTTTTTTTATATTATGAACGAAAGATTGTAAGATTTACTTATGAAATGTGGAATGTGTTTATAACAATCTTTTTAATGAGTTACGCATATTTTTAAATTGTACAAAATCATTGTCAGCTACAGAGATGAAATGACACAAAACTATTGTTAGATTTGTGGGAGAGATAATATTCATTATGAATCTAAAAATTTTACATTTAACACTAGATTGCCCAAGGAAGTCATTTTGACTGCTTTTAAATTTCAATTAGAAAAACAATTACATATGTAATGCCCAATTTCTTAAACTTTTTTAAAATGTATTTCTTTTCGAAGTAAAGTAATTTTTTTTCTATTGTTAATATTTACTAATAATTTGTTATGTGACTGCAAATAATATAAAAATTATAAAAAGTTGTGAAGGTCTCCTTGGACCTCACTTTGAGAACGAGAATAAATAGGAGTCATGTAAGAACCAGTAGCCATTTTTATAAACAACTTTCTTTATTTGGTTATCTTATCCAAATAGAATCAAAGACTTTTTAACAAATATATCTAACTAGTATTATGAGGTTTTAAAGGTAATATCCTTTAAATTAACTTAATTAATGATCCAATTAATTAACAATTAAATAACGATCACGCAGAGATTACCACGATAAAAGATCCCAGAATTATATTCTACGTTCTTATTGAACATTTAATTTTAATTCCATTCGCAATAATAAGACTAATATTTACCACACTGCAATTCAGCTCAGCTCAGCTTTTATCTGAGATTAAATCTTCCAACAAGAAATCTTCAATTTAACTTCACTATAACTTTCTGCTTCAATCTCTATCTCCTACTGCTCTAACTTTACTATTCCGTTTGACTTAAATACTTTATCTAATCTGCATATAACAAGGAATCCTGTCCGCTTTTTGGAGTTGATTGGAAATAGGTAGGGAATTAAATTTCCCTAAAAAGGACGACTCAGAAGGTTAGTGATAAGGTTCCGTATAGATTTGTCACAAAGTTAATTTTTCAAACAAATTTCTTTACATAGTAATAATTTTTTCACAATGCAGTCATTTCAACTGCTTTTGGGCAATATAGGTATATACTGAGTTTCAGTTTTTCTAGCATTTAAACTAACGAAAACAACGTAACTTAAGTGTAAGTCTTATTTACATATACTTAAAGTTTGATGCAAGTGAAACTTTTATTTCTTTGAAAATAACGGTATATAGCAGGTTGTAAGGGAGTGAATATTAACGTCGCAGTGTTCAGCTACACAAGGGCATTTGGCGACGGACCACGTAATTTTGAACCATGGTCAAGTGACGTGGATGACACCTGAGCTGGAACCCCCTCTCCTAACTACCACACCGCACCAACGCTGAGGATGTTTGAGCTCGCAGCAGATTTAACGTGCATCTCTCCCTTAGATGGAAGGTCTTTAGTGGTACTGGGCTCGAACTCGTGACAAGACCAACCACGATCTTATACCTTGACAACTCGGCGCCACAGCAGGTTGTGAGAGACTCGCATTGGATATACAGGGTTATAAGAAATGAATGACCCGATTACAAAATTTAATAATTCCCAGATGAATAAACAGAAAATGATAATTAAGATGTCATTGTAAAGATAAAATATGAATTTGTTTTTGTACGCAACGTTTCTTGACGTAAAGTATAATTTGATTTCGCAAATGTTCAATGGGACTTCCTTTATTCACCCGTTTTATATCATTGCGAAACTGGTTGCCCTGGACTTTTGCCTTTACACAGGCATCCAGTTTCCTGTAACTGTTTATAACATTTTCTTATACTCTTAGATATTGGTGCTTTTTCTGAAATTCACGCTGAACCGTGATTACTGACAGACTTTTTTACAAACGAGAGCACACAAAATGCCTGCCCCGCAGCGACGCCATTTCTAATTCTGTTCACAATTACAACATTTCTGCCTCCTATTTGACAAAAACAATGATACAAACTAAAAATTTCATATTTTATCTTTACAATGATGTATTAATGATATTTTTCTGTTAATTCATCTAGGAATTATTAAATTTTGTAATCGAATCATTCATTTTTGATAACCCTGTACTAAAATCCCTTTTGCTCTGTAGAAGTCAAACTTAATCTTTAGCTAATCTTCGTATTTTCAGTATCGAAAATAAGTTAAATATGTAGAGCAGTTTAACTCAACTCGATCCTAATCCGATAAAGATTACAATAATACAATGATACTTCGACTTATACTCTACCCCGAGTTAACGCGAATTCGGAGTTACGCGATTTTTAAATCTCGTCGATTCATGCTACACAACTCGATTACTTACTTCCCGCTTCCTGTTACGCTAATGCACATTTCCGTATGTATCAAGCGGAATTAATGCTTAGCCATAATAATTTATTTTGTGTTATTTATTTTTTTATCTACGGAGTGTTTGTTTTGTTATTACATGTTATAATTGTTGTATCGCGCTTGTTATATCTACTCAGATCCAAGAAACGAAAATGTCATTCAGAGAAAGTAGAACCTCCTGAGTCGAGAAACGAAGTCTTTAGACTTACTTCAACCAAAAGATCGAATAACAGTGTTCTGGGGGTTTAGCAGAAGGTCCAGTTTAATTGAAAAGGCTTACAAATTTTAGAAAATATAGATTCCAACGAAAAGCATATTTTTTCAACCAAATAAGAAGCAAAAAAATTAATAGCATGGTACGAGGAAACTGTAGGCGAAAAAAAATTATTGAGCTGTCAAACTACTTAGATTTTATGAAACCTTCTACATCAAAATAACTTCAGCTTGGAATTTTGTATTTGTGCTCTATCGAATATTTTATAAAACATATTCTTTCTAAATTACTATTTTCTTTCGTTTCCAACGCCATCTAAAGGTAATGTATACGTATTTATTTGCGAAATTATACCACAACTTAAACGAATTCAACTGACGCGGTTATCACTCAATTTCACCTATCGCGTAAGTTCGGATCTTGCTGTATTTACTAATTTTTTGCGATCGCTAAATATTAGACTTCTAATAACGAGATATCATTCAGACAGATGTGCTCTGAATCTCTGGTATGTTAATTAAGTTGCCATGACCTCCGTGTAATGCTTCGATTACTCCGTCTAATTCTTCTATCACTTATCCTTTCCGTTTCTCCTCCGTATATTCACTAGACTTTTACTTAAAATGCATTTATCTTTTGTTTTACTTTCACACACACACAAAAAAAGTAGTCGATGTTCTCATATTACAAGCGCTGCACAGTACAATAACCTTAGAGGTTACTTAAGGAAAATGAGCGCGAGAAGTCGTTACAAGTTTTAACCATGACACGCTAATGTTTTGGCGACAACAATACTTAAGTAAGTAAATGTTCAAATTCTAAATATAGTTCTTTTAAAGTGACACAAAGAAGGACAAATTTTTTGAATATTCTAAGAAATTTATTGTCTGACTTTGTTCTTATAATATATTAATGCAATTCCAACAGTATGAGAGATGAATCCAGATTTTACTAAACAAGACTATATTTCTAGGTCCAAACAACTTATCAAAGATGCGATAATGGAAAATGATTTTCTTAAGAATCTGGACGCCTCGCAAGTGATCGAAATTGTCGATTGCATGTACTGCCAATACTTTACTAAAGGAACTCAAGTTATAAAAGAAGGCGATGTTGGTAGTCATCTCTACGTATCAGCAGGTAAATAAAAGAATTTTCCAGTTTTAGAACATTAAGAGAACAGGGACATCGTATACTTTGAAAAAATCGATTTTTCGATTTTAGTTCAAAAAAATAGTGCTTATTATTCTGAATCTAAAAATGTATAATACTTATATGTTTGTTGATAAAATAGCCCTAAAATATGTAAAATAAAAATGTAAACAAATAACCACGCCCTTTTTGACACACTCCTTTCAAATTTAAGTATGTAGTTTCCCCTGTGTTTGATCTATATAAACGTTCTACATAGTGAACAAAATATCTTTTAGTATGTAATGTCTAATTTTTTAAAAAATAAAACTTATACGTGCAAAAAGAAAATTAAGATTTTTATAATTTTAAGGTTTTATGATTATTTTAAAGAAATTATGCAATTAATTCGTTGAAAAACTGGTTCATTATGTTTGATATGTTGCTGTATATATATGTGTAAATTTTTTTTGTATATTCAAAGAATATTTTTATAAGAAAGGGTATCTATACATGAAAATATGTATTACAAAATCTCGAAAATTATGTTCATGTTAACTAAGACAAAGGGAAAAAAAACATATGAATTTAAAATTACTTTTATAATTCTAGAAAATGATTAAGGATTATTATTAGTCATATAAAAATAGGCAAGCAAATACTAACCAAGTGTTTAATATGTGAAAATATTGTTTTTTTTTTAGTTTTTTCACTTTTTTTTCAAAAAGCATATTTTTTTGCATTTAGGTACATTTTTAAAAAAAAAACTATTGCACTATATGATTCCAGATTTCTTATACTTCTACACAAGATGCCTATGCATATAGTGAACCTATTGTTTTTTCTATTAAGATAGTGCCTAATTTTTTAAAAATAGTTTTATGCATAAAAAAACCAAAAAATAAAAAAATTCAAATTTCAAAGTTTCATAATTTTTTTTAAAGAAACTATACTAACATTTTACTAAAAAAATGGGTTCACTGTATTTTATGTATTGTTTTACATATGTGTAAAAAATATTTTGCATAAAAAAAGAATACTTTTTTAAAAAATGGCACCTAAACACAAGTATATATTACGAGTTCTCAAAAATTATGTATTACTTAAATTAAGTAGTAAAAAAAAACTTTTGGAGTAAAAAGTTATTTTTGTAGTTCTACAGAATAATTAAATTATCTTTATTAAGAAAGTAAAAAATCTAAGCTCTCTATTGGAAATTGTAAAAGATATACACTCTGTCGCAAAAAAATATATGCACCCAGAAGAAATCAAGCTACAATCACGAAACTCGGCAAGAATGTAGTCTGGTAAGAGATATGCAAATGATTAAAATTTCAAAGCCAATGAGACAAGGCTAAGTGTGCTATGCGCATATTAGTTGCGCAACTGGGAGAGTTTAAAAGCATGAGTACGAGCGCCGTACGGCTATCCAAACGAATCTGATGACTTTGATAGACGATATTGAGACTTAGGATGCCTCTAAGACGTAACCGGCGGCAGTACGAGCAGCTGACGGACTTTGATAGGGGCCGTATAAAAGACCTCAGAGAAGCAGGTTGGTCGAATAGACGTATCGGCCGCCACCTCGGTCGGAGCGATATGGTAGTTGCTCGGTGTTGGCAACAGTGGATCACAGAAGGTAGAGTGTACCGTCGCGAAGGGTCAGGACGTCCCAGGAACACAAATGATCGCGAGGATCGTGCAATCAGAAGAGTGGCCACTTCGGCACCAACAACGTCGCTAGCATCGATTCAACGCCACTTACCTCCTTCCAGACTTCCAGTGCCATCAAGAGAAACCATAAGGAGACGACTGACCGAAGTTGGCTTGAGGAGCCGACGTCCGCTAAGACTGTTACCACTGACCCCACATCATTGGCAGTGTCGACTGGAGTTTTGCCGACCTCGGGCAACTTGGAGTGTGACAGACTGGAGACGTGTCATCTTCAGTGATGAATCCCGATTCAGTCTCAGTGATGATGACCACCGCACACGTGTCTGGAGGCGCACCGGCCAGCGGTCCGATCCGGCATTTATTGTCGAGCGGCATACAGCAATTTCACAAGGTGTGACAGTGTGGGAGCAATTTCTTGGGACACACGATCATCTTTAGTGGTCCTTCAAGGCACTTTGACAGCTCGCAGATACGTGGACGATATTTTAACGCCGATTGTGCTACCCATGCTATCAAGTCGCCCAGGTGCCATTTATCAACAGGATAATGCTCGTCCACATACTGCGCGACTCTCCCAACAATGTCTTCAAAGGATATGACGTCCTACCATGGCCTTCCAGGTCACCAGATCTTTCGCCAATAGAGCATGTCTGGACGCGCTGGGAAGGCAACTGCAGCCGTCCCGAGATACAGGAGAATTAACTGCGCAGATGCAAAGACTATGGCAGGATCTTCCACAGGGGGTCATAAGTGATCTAATTGAATCGATGCCACGCCGAATTTCGGCTTGTATAGCTGCCAGAGGTGGCTTTACTACTTACTGATTTTTAACATTTTGCAAGCTGTAACCGCTTAATAAAATGATATTTTGTTCTGAATTTTTAATCATTTGTTTATTTTCATATACACTACATGCATACCAAATTTCGTTAATGTAGCTCAATTTCTTCTGGGTGCATATATTTTTTTGCGACAGAGTGTATATCTCATAAACAAAGGGTCTTGATTTTGGCATTTTACTCTTTCGAGAAAATCCTGGTTGCCTTAAGGTATCCGACTACGTTCGGAACCGTAATTTAGCAAAAGCGTGCAAACGCGAATATTTTTTTTAACATTTAGAGTGTTAGTTGAGTTATAATATATATATATATATATATATATATACAATTGTTTGAAGATTATTATTACAAGAATAATATTTAAAGGGCCAATTTTCTGGAAAAAAATGAAAATAAAAAATGTCAAATTTTCAAAAGATAATGAAAAATACTTCTGTAATAATAATATTTTGCCTATATGTAACTGAAGACTTCTCCAGAGAGCCTGAACTAGAAATTTTGAAAAATTCACATTATTTTCAGTTACTACCAGTTAAAATAATAATTGATGTTTTATTTGCTAAAATATTTTCACTCTGATGCATTAAATCATTGATAAATTCACTTCTAAGTTCAATAATTCAAAAGTCCTTGTTCAGGCTCTTTACACTATCTATATCTCTCTCTATATATCACTATCTTATCTATATCTAGAGCAAAATATTATTATTATAGAAGCCTTTTTTTCATAGAAGGAGAATGTTTTGAAAATAGGTCATTCTATGTTCATTTTTTGCCAAAATATAGCCTTTAAATAATTTTTTACTGTATTAATATTCTTAAAACAATTTCATTCTTGTATTCTAATCTAAGTGACACTAAATATTAAAAAATATTTGTACGCTTTTGCAAAATCACGGTTCCGAACGTAGTCGGATACATACAAGGCTCTAAATAAGCATTTGAATTTTTTTCTGGTTGTTATTAAAATGATTTATATATGCATACAAAAATTTATGCTTAATAAATTCTAAGATTATTAATAACACATTCTATTAGAGATGTTTCTAAAAGAAAACAAAAATGGACTTTATGTTCTATTTAAGTTGTTATGTCGATCATTTAATTGAAACCTTTTCAGAGAATGTACATGTGTAATACATTTTATAAACAGAGATGCAGAATAACATTTTTGATAAAAACTTAGATTTTGCACGTAAATGAGGATATTCTGAAAATGTGGGATAGGATGAGCAATATAATAAATAGTTAATTCTTAAATAAAAACATTTATAGTGATTGACTTTTTAGTTTGCGCAAAATATAATATTCTTATGATTTGACTTGTACAAATAATTTAATGTTTTCCCCATTTATTTTTCATAATGAAATGTTTTGAATTTTTTTTTATTACTAAAGTCTAAGAATTTCATACAATAATTGTTTTGTATACAAATAAGCTTTTTTTAAAAAAAATCTCTTCTTTTATACCAACATAATATCAACTTAACAGCACATATGTTTAACCTCTTACGAAATACATAAAATAATATTATAATATGCTTCAAAAACGTTTCAAAATTGTCAGTAATTTATTATTAATTTTGGTAGATATTCCAAAATAAAAATCACACACACAAGCATTTTATTTTATAATTGTACAATATAATTTATCAATTTATAATATACATTTATAAGTTGATCAAAGTAATTTTGCTTCAATTATTTTTAAGGTTGATACCTGTATCATTTTGGGTGCATAAAATAATGCTTTATATAAAGTTATATATAATGAAAACCTAAGCAAAAAATAAAATGGATTTAAACATTTTAAAAAATTCCAAAAAATCCTTATTACTAAACATATATTGTATAAAAACATAATATAATATGCTTTATTTTCCTAAAAGAAGTCTTTAAAATTCTGGAAAGAAGCATTTCCCTTATATACAAACATGCTCTTCTTCAGAACAAAGTGGTATTCATTAGTTATTTTTGATGTATTAATTAGTTAAAACAAAGACATACTCATATTCTTTTATGTTGTTTATTTTGCCCTTTTATACAGCAGAAAAGAAATTTTTAATCAAGAAGTGAGACTTTTTCCTTACATTGCCTTATTCAATGAGAAAAGTTAATGTGTGAAAACGTAAAATAAATGAGATAACACAAAAATGAAAATAATAATAAAATACTATTAAATAAAATATTGAGAGGTAAAAGGAGAGGCATTTTCTTCGTTCATGTAAATAAAAAAAATATTCGAAGATTTCCACCCAAAATGCTGTAAAAAGTTTTAAAGACTTGGGAAAAGGCATGGCATAATGTTTTCTCCCATTTTTAAAATAGTATTATTTCGAGGGTCATATACATATGTAAGTCATCAAGTATTATTATTTTAATTAAGAAAACATTTTAAACTCTTTTCTGGAGCTTATCGACCATTGTTTGTAATAATCCCCCCTGGGGAGATTATCTCTTTGAGTATCAGCATGAGTTAGAGGAGTAGGATTAACGGAAGAACTAGAATCATACATAATCTTAATATAGCTTTATTAAGATTTTCAACTTAAGGCTTTAACAAATTAGATTATAATAATTTATGTGAGAGAATCTACGATGTCAAAACACACAATACACAATATATAGATAATAACAAACTAACCTAACCCGGACCACTACCAATAACTGATTCTCCTAAACTCAATTCCAATAATATCGCCGATACTAATTAATTAATCAATCCTACCTTGCTGTAGTATGAAGTAACAATTATAACACCTAGATGAAGCCGTGCAATGACTCGAGTGCAATGGTATGCAATGGTCAATAGATCTCTTCACGTATGAATCCTACTATTCGCCACGTAACGTTATCTACAACCTCTTCACTCTTGAACCACGAACTGTTTACATTCCTCTAATTGCCATCCCGTTTACTCTAACTTCTGATATTTAAAAGCCTCCTAATTTGCATCTTTCTTTCACACTTCACTTCTTGGATTTGGTTGGAAAAGAGTTGCCATTAATTCTGGTCCCAAAAAACCCAAAGCACATGTTAAAGAAAAGACACGTGAGCCCGTCACATGTTATATTTGACATCATTCAATGCTCTCTGAAAGTCAATTTTATGTGCTCAATCTCCCTTTTTGAGAAGAAAAACAGAGGTTTCAAAATCTTTCTTGGGAGTAAAATGAGGGATGGATAATTATCGAATACTTAGAATATATATATATATATATATATATATATATAATCCAATATAAAAATTTTTTTCAAAATAAAATCATGTACATATACATACACATATATATAAATTTATACATATATATACATATATACATATACACAAATATATAAACAAAAATATAAAAATAGACATATAGTTATATACCTAAGATAACTAAAAGTAGGAAGGAGGCACATAGTATAAAGACAAATTCCTGGCCTTAGGAACCAGGATTGCAGGTTTAAACAAGTTTTGCGGCGCCAACCTTCACCTGTAATTTGTCATACTATGTACCAAGAGGAAAGGAAAGAGTTATATAAGTAGAATTTAAATATTAAAAAAATCATTAAACTAAATAACATAGGAACATAAACATAACCTACTAAATCGGAGTTAAAACGATGGCCAAGAGTGCAGTAACGTGTTCCCGCCAAATAAGGAGAGCAGAACCGCATAAAGTTAATTGCGATACGATATAAGAAACGATTGATTGCGATACGATATTCGATAATAAGAAATATATATATATATATATATATATATATATATATATATATATATATATATATATATATACTTTTAAAAAATCATAAAAATAAAAATCATATAAAAATAGCGTAAAATATAAAAGAAACTCAAAAAAATATATATTAATTTTTTTTTTAAATAAGCATGTGGCTGCATCTATTTAATAATTGTAAGATAAATTAGATATTGTGTAAATTTAAAAAAAACATTACAAAATATAATAACAGTAAATAATTACTGTAATACAAATTGTATCATAAAAAACCATTATAAATATAATTACAAAGAAAGTTAGCAGGGTATCCATGTTCAATACAGTGATAAAAAAATTTTTTAAGATTTAAAAAAATATTAGCTTTATCGCTAACTAATACATTATTGCGATAAATATAGTTAAAAATATTATTTCTATATATAGATATTGATAAATTAGAATTCCAGAAAGGCACTTCGATGATATTAAAATTAAAGGCATCTCTTATCATAAATATTACTATGTAGTTTCAAATCCTTAATATACAGTAATAGATCTAGGTAATTTGTTTTCATTGGATTATTATTAATTTTAACTAAGTTTAAGTAGGACGGATAAAAATTAATAATAGGATTTAAATTATCATTTTTACCAAAAATAATTAAATCATCAATATATCTAAAAATGTAGTAGTCATTATTAATAACATAATTATATTCATAAAAATGTAAATAAAGATTAGCCAAACTATTACTATCTGGGGGACCCTTGTGGGAGTCCTTCCTCTTGTTTATATAAAGAACCATTAAAATTGATGTAATTTTCTTTTAAGACAAAATCTATGAGAGTTTTAAATTTGTTAAAATTAATATTAAGGTTATACATACTGTGGTTTTCTAAAATTACTTTAATAATATCATATAAATCAATGGAATTGAAAAGATCTTCAAAGTCATAACTATGAACTGAATAAATATTTCACTATTATTAAAAAAATCTATAATCTCTTTACTATTTTTAATTATAGCTTTATTACATTGCTGATTAATAAAGTTTTGTATAATATTATGAAGTAATTTGCCTGCACTAGTAATATATGTTCTAAAACCCTTTGTCACAGTTCTAAATTTAATCGGACTTTTATGGAATTTTGGAGTTAAAAAATATATGCATACTTAATTTTAGGAATACAATAACCTAATTTTTTATAAATAGCAATAATACGATTATTAATTTCATTATGTGACAAATCTAATTTTTTAAAAGAACCATTATTAAGAAAGTGATCATAAAGAATATTATAATAAAAATACTTACAAATCACAGCATAGTTACCAGGTACTTTATCAATGTAAACTATGATAAAATTCTTTTGTAATTCATAAATATTCTGTTTTATATCTATAAAAGTAGTTTCATATTGTGTGAATGGTAACTAAAATTCATAAGGTCTTTTAAAATATTGTACTTATACTCATCAAATGCCTCAATAGGTAGTCCAAATTTAATTGCAGATTTAGTAATAAAATTATCTATATCTTTAATAATTTGTTTTTTTTAACAGTATTGTTGTTATTAGAAACATTTAATCTATAAAACTAGTGCCCATACTCATTATATCTTTTAAAATATTATCATTGATTATGTCTAAGTTGCCAGTAACTACATGTTTATGATGACCATCAATAAAATCATTATAGTTTTTACATATACAATCTTCTATATTAATAGAGAGCGAACTATTGTAATTAAAGATAAATCTGCCCATCGTTTTGTTATATTTAAAAGCTTTCTTTACAACCACCTTTCTAACCGGAAAAAGTGACAAATGTCTATTAAATACATTAGAAAAGTTAATTTTGTCAAAAGTTTTATTCATGAATAATAAAGTGCAGTACTCTGTAATAGGTTCATTAATTTTCTCAACATTAATATTGTGAATTTATTAACTAGATACTTAAGAATGTCTTTAATAATGTATACTGCATGACAAGCCTTTAAGGAATCATTATTTAAGGATTCATATAACAATGCAATTTCATGTTTATTAAGACCAAACATGAAGTATTTGATCTTCTGGATATTAAAGTTTTTTTCAAAATCATCAATAAGAACTCTAATATTGTCATTTAATGAATTTTTATCTCTATTTTTCCTTTTAATTCTATTACTTCTAGATTTTCTTTTAGAAGTATTGTTTAAGTTATTGGCATTATAAAAAAATTCTTTATTATTATTCTGTAACATTATTTGCAAAGTATTTTTAGCAAAATACAAAACATTAAGGCCATATGGATAGATTGTATTAAAACTCCTATAATAAAGTGATTTTCCCACCATAATCTGTGCTTAGTAATTGGAGAAATTTTAACGATAGACAGTTCAACATTTTTGAAATCATGCATATGAAAGTGTCTAAATTCAATTTTATTAGAATCATTGGAGTTATTAAAGAATTTAACATCATGTCTATGCTGATTAATCCTTATGTTAATAGTATTGGAGGTCTGTCCAATATATTTATAATGAGAGACTTTAAAATATCGCCACTGTGTGCACAGTGGTGCTTAAAACACATGCTTGAATTTTTTACCTTCATTCCCATGCACCAGTCGTTTCTTGCAGGCAGTCGCGTGAGACGCTGTGTTTCGTGCTCGTCAGGTTATTTCTCTAAAGATGACTGAATGACTTTAGCAGTGGTATTGCATCAAATTTTTTGTCAAAAACTTGGGAATATTCTGAGGGAAACAATTCGTAAGATTCAGTAAGTATTTATAAACAATGCTATGGGGGTCACATAAATTAAAAAGAGATTTAATCGATTTAAAGGTGGCGACATTTCGGGGTGAGAGAATAAGTGAATATTAACATCGCACTGTTCAGCTCCACGAGGGCTTTTGGTGACGGACCACGTAATTTTGAACCATGGTCAAGTGACGTGGATGACACCTGAGCTGACACCCCCTCCCCTAACTACCACACCACACCAACCGGGGGATGTTTGACCTCTATACAGATTTAACATGCATCTCTCCCCTACACGGCGGGTCTTTAGTGATACATCACTCGAACGAGTGACAAGGCAAGCCACGATCCGATATCTTGACTCGGCTACTGCGGTCACCATGACGGGGTAAATAGCGTTCTTGGATGCCACAATCGAGAGGCTATCGAAGTAGTTGAGATCTGTACAGACTCTCCACAAGCAATTTTGTACGATCATGCGCAATGCGGCGGTGAAATTTGTTTTCAAGCTCTTGTCGGTGGAACAGAAAAACTCCATCTTCACAGGACCTATTGGACACTATCAACATTCAACTTAGCTTCTTGCGACTTCTGGCTGTTCCGAAAAATGAAAATTTCGTTAATAGGATCCCGTTTTTAGAGTAGCAATAAGATAATGCAGAACGTGACGGTGAAGTGGAACAGCACTCCAAAAAAATTATAGTATAAACAATATAATAACGTGCTTGTATGGTTAATCGAACCAAAAAGTTAAAAAAAAATAGTTCTTAATATAAGAATAAAAAATGATTCACGAGATAATTAATGTCATTGGGGTAAAAGCGTGGGATGTGCTCTATATCAATTTCTATAATTTCTTACTACTTCTATTCCGAAATGCTGAGTTAGTGTAATAAAGTAGTACAAAGCACCTCACGCTTTTACCACAATGACATTAATATTCTTTTGAACCATTTTATTCTTGTACTAAGAACTATTTTTTACTTTTTAGTTCGATTAACCATAAAAGGGTTTATTTTAGTTTTTATATATATATATATATATATATATATATATATATATATATTTATTTTTATATATTTATATATATATATATATATATATATATATATATATATATATATATATATATATATAAACTTTAATTTATTTTTCATTTTTTAGTTCAATCTCCCGTAAAAGCATGTATTTTTAGTTCTTTAAACTGTCATTTATTCATTGATGAATTAATCTTACATGTGTCATTTTTTTTAATCTGAAATACCCATTGACATCCTATCAGTTCATACCACTTCGAAACTCAATAAAAGGAACTTTTTAAAATGAAATAGCTATTTTTTTAATCTCATTAACATATTTAAAATGTAATACTTGTAGAGTGTTTTTAAAATTTTGGCCCGCGACCGAAAAAGTTTGCCCATCCCTGCGTTGGAACAAATTTTTTTTCCACATACGCGAGTCTTTTTATTATTATTATTATTATTTTCATTTTCAAAAAAAACCTAAACAATTGTTTATATTATGGTAAGAAATTGCTGACGCACGTTTTCGCTTTTAGTATTGTAACTTGATCCTTTAGTCACCAAATGTAGGAATTGGATCTGGAATTTGTCACCAAATCTAGAAACGGGATCTGGAATTAGTCACGAAATGAGGAAATGAGATCTGGGGAATTAGTCACTAAATCTGGAAATGGTATATGGAATTTGTCGCCAAATCTTGAAATCGTCAATCCTAATGATCCTGATCAAAACAATAGAACAAAATTATAAAATTATTATATTGTCATCAGTCCTTGACAAGTGGGCAAAATTTCGAATTAATCTGATCTTTTAAAGTGGGTTGAAATCGAGTTCAAAGATTCCATTACATACAAGTGAAGCTTATAAAAGCGTGCTAAGAAAGTCTTCCAGAAGTGTTTACGGCAGTGGAAGGAATGCTGGGCTAAGAGTGTGCAAATCCGCAAGGGGCCTACTTTGGATTTGAGTAGGACCCTTATCCTGAAAAATAACTAAGATATATTTTCTGGCCTAAGGTCGGATACTTTTTTAACAACCTTGTATAGGCGTATTAGCAAGTATGCAATCCATTCTATACTGTTGTTATCACAATTCATCTTCATCAATAAAATATGTTGGATCATGAGAAGGATTTAATGGGAGTTCATCTTTGAGAATTGAATTTCGACCTGATTTGAGAAGCCATATGTTTAAAATGTATGCACATCTGGTAAAACCGCACATTAAACATTCGTTTTATCGTTATTCCTTCTTAAATTTTATGTTAAGCAGGATTAATATATGCTGTGAAAATTCGCTTTAATTACATTAATTACAACAAAACCTCTCAACATTGGTGATAAATTATTAAATAAAATTTTAATTCTGTGCTCGAAATTTCATTTCTTGGAACATAAAATTAGTAAATATCATACGTTAATGCTCTTTACGTACATTCTACGTTTCAGAGTACGAAGTCATTCAAACATTTTGAAAATCTCGTATTTTGAAAAAATGAGATTGTTATTAGTAGGACATATCCATTACAGGTTTTTAGCAAAAATAATCTAACAAACGAGCGTGTAAGTTACAACAAATTCTTGGCCGTCGTTTTATATTTTGATAAATTGATACCATTTAATGTTTTATGAAGAGGTATTTGTTGTTTGTTTCAAATGGGGCTGCATTTTGTCCGCTAAACTATTTGCAGACATCGAAAGTCCTCAATGGTAAAAGCCATTTCATCAGTGGCACCATCTAGTGGCGGCTCCCGCTTCTAAAATTTGAAATATAAATTTTATTTATTCATACTTTTGTGTGTGTCGGATGCTAAATATTGCCGTAATTTAATCTGGAAGATTGTACCAGAGCCTAATTGATACCGCATCCAAAACTTCTATCTACTCCAGCCGGGGTCGAGCCCGCAACCTTAAGCTTATGAGGTGAGCACGCTACCTCAAGCCACCGAATCAATCTATGAAGCGGTATTTGATTCTTCAACCTGTTCGACAAGTAGATCTTTGGAAAATTATAAAAAATTTTAACATGTATTTCTCGATTGGACTAAATGGTATTTTTTGGCTCTGAAGTTCAATTTATTACATCATTTAACACTCAATTTAAAAACTTTACTTTTCGAAATTAATATGATGTTTTAATTAAAGAAATCTGGTTTTAGAAACATAAAAGAATAAATAAAAGTCGAAACCAAATGTCACAATTGGAAGCAAAATGCTTCATCTGAAATTTCATGGAGATTCGATTGCTTCATCGGAAGCAGTTTTAAAGAAAACGGAATAAAAATTTTGGATTAATCTTTCTTTTCCAACCTGATTTCTGAATGGAATCTTGTTTGTTTGAATCTTCTCTATCCCATTAATTTTAATGAGATGTAAGCTCAGATGGGATTTGGAAAGCCTGAGTGACCTAATTAAAATGTAGTTTTTTATTTTATTGTTTGCTCTAAGCTCTGGACGGGGCTTTCAGAGCAAATGTAATTTACTTACTTAAAAAGAATTCGAGATTTAAAACTTTCAAAAAGTGTTCAAAGGTTAATGAAGGTGCTGATTTAAAAGCCCCCTAAGTATTGATGTGGTTTAAAACAAAATCGATGAAGTAAATAAAAGTTTGGGGTTCGATTAAATAAAAGTTTGAATTTTGTGCTGGAATTTTAGGGAATTTTTCTATTTAAAAGCATCAGTGTATCAAAAATGTGATGGAATTCTAAATAACATATCTTTATTATTACTGAGTTCCCTATAAATACCTTACTTCAAATAATCTCATTAACATTTCCCAAAAATAAAAGTAATATATTTCTGGAACAAATATTTGAATATTAATTATATTAATTAATAAGATACTTTTGTTCTTAATCTATGAAATAGCTTTATAGTTTTATTTACTTGATGGAATTCATGAAATGTTATTTTTAGAAAAGCTACGTGTTATACCACTGACCAATTTCACCAAATTAAAAAACATTGTTAACTCATGAAATATTGCCAAATGCTTACATAGTTATAATTATAATTTTCGAACTTACACAAAAATGGTTTTCCACTATTAAAGATGTGTTCATTTGCCGAAATGGATCAACAATAAATAGTTATTCATAATTTCTTCCAAGGTTTCGTCACATAAAAGAGAACATATGAAAGAATACAGAAAAAATTCGTTGCACTTTGTTTTGGTCTGTTTATCTCTGTGTCACAAATGTTTTCTCAGGAAGTTAAGAAAATGTAAAATAAAAGTGCATAAATTTAACCCTCTGACCGGTACATGAATTTTTTTGCCACTCTGAGGAACATCCGTCTAGAAGACGGGTATGCACATTTTTTTAAAAAAAATTATTACCTTAAGGACTGTTTCAAATGTCCTTATCACTCTTGTAATTGAGTATGGCTTAAATAAGAGGATGTGTAAGGTTAAATCAAGCACAACTGTTTTTTTTTCGAGATATGTACATCAGACAATTTAATTAAAAACATGAAACATATATAAACGAAGATCCAATTTTTAATATTTAAGTCTTTATGAGGCACACTATATTAATACATTTTTATCACAAGAATTGTGACTAGTATTTTTATAAAAACTTATTAGAAATTATTTATATTCATGTAAAAGTAATTTAAAATAATAATACCAAATTCGAAAAAACTATAGGAACAAAAGCAAAGCGAAAGTAAATCTAAACATGCATAAAATGATAAAAGCAACAGTAAACATAACATTTTTACAGAAAACAAATATCACATGTTTTATTGGTGTGTTTCAGGTAAATACGAGTTAGTTCCACATTTGACATTTTTATATGACGTCATTCTATTTAATTTATTATTTTGTATAGGGAAAAAACTGGCAATTCCTTCTTTTTTAATGGTTGCCATCATAATAATCATAAATAATTAAAAAATGCAAATTAAGATATTATAAAATGAATATTATCGAAAATCCGTCTGCGGGACGGAACACTAAAACATACGAATATCCGTCTGATAGACGATGATTGATAAGAAAAATCGCATATACCATGAGTTGAAAAAAAATCGCCAAGTACCACCAAGTGATCCTCTCACTGGGTAGAGTCCCCACGTCACTTGAACAAGATTCAAAATTACCTGGTCTGTCACCAAAAGGCCTCGTGTAGCTGAACAGTGTGCGTCATTAACATTCACTCACTCACTCACAGGGTAGTAGAGTCCAACTGAAGATAGCAAGGTATCCCACTCAAAAAATCACACTAGAGCGTTATCTACAAGCATCAAAGCAAACCATCCCCGTCTGAGAGACGGATGGTTAATCTAAAAAATTAATCATAAAATGACAATTTTTTTTTATTATTCGTTTCTGAGATTTATATTTATTTTTAATTAGTGTCAAATTATCATATTTTGTGTTTTCTTATAATTTTATAAACTTCCATTGCTAAAAATTTCAAGGTGACAATGTTGATGCAAAAGCAAAGACTTGTTCATATTACACATTATATTGTGCATATTTCAAATTCAAGGTTTCGAATATGAAATAAACTCAGTTGATAAAATGTTTAAAAAATTAATAAAATATCTATTTTTTTTACTATCAGAAAATGAAGTGCTTTCTAAAAAGAAAATTTAAAAGTATTGTATCGTATTACTAAAAATTAAAAGTCTAAATATTTTTAATGAGAGAGTTAAAAGAATTGCTATCAAAGTTGAGGCTCTTAATAATGTTTGCAATCAAGAAATGTTAGTTACAAAAGACATAGTGTTTACTCAAAAAAAAAGGGGAAAAGAGAATACATTTTCAAGAACTATTTTCCACTTGCATTCACTTTAAAGATTCCAAAATAGAATAAAATGAGGAATTTCCAAGATAAAAAATAAATGCAAAATAATAAAAGAATATCTAAAATAGGATAATCATTAAAAATTGTATGCAAACTTTTATTTTTATATGAAATCTCATTTTGAACTTCAAAGAAACCATCGCTAGAAAAGCTAACTGATACGTGCACCAGAAATTTCAATGAAGTGAAATAATTTAAATTATTTTAAATATATTCAAAAACTCAAATTCTTTCTTACGCTGCAGGCATTTGTCGTCTTATTTTTGCCAAAATTGTAAATAATTCTTTACTAACTTTACCAAAACTTTAAAATACATTTAAACCTTATGAATGTGTGTCATTATAATTTCCCATTAAGTTTATACAAATACCTTATTAATAATGCAACTACTACTACTGCTGTTTTATTACTACTCATCTTAAAATAACTAAATGATATTATTTCAGCGTTCATTCCGTCAATAAAAAGAACATTTGTTCCATTTATATTTCACCTGTCACCAATAAATATTCTCCTTGTAGAGGGGCTAATGCCCGTTGAATCTGTCAAGGCTCAAATTCCTTCCATTGGCTTGGTGTGGAAGCTTGGAAAGTGGGATGCCAACTAAAGTGTCGTCTTCGTCACTTAAACCGAAATTCAAAATTAAGTCAGTAGACCTTGTGTATCTTCAACATGTGACGTTAAGAGCAATCCATTCATTAAAAAGGCTAAGTCATTTTAATTGTAGGATTCTTGAAAATGTTAGCAATAAGTGTCGCGGCCCGAAGGTCACAGATGTGAGAGGGTACGTGGAAGCAAATTTGATGATAAAACTAGCTACTTTTACTCTATCTTTAGCACTTTGTGAAGTATATAAATTTATAATTTAACTTTGGGAGCAATGTGAAATCCTAACCCTTAATCGGATTACTAGATTATCGAAAGTACTTATCTCTGGAGTTAAAGCTCCTTGTATGGTCCTTCTCGAAGTCCGATAGCTCGGTCAGCTCCAAGGCTGATTATTCCAACTATTCCTGGTAGATTCTTCTTCGACTATTAATCTCAAGATGTGTGGCCACCCAGTCGTTGTTCACCAATTCAAGAACTTGGATTTCAATTTTAACTATCAACAATTATCTATTCGCTCACATTTTCAACAGCAGGCACTTAAATGGTAGTTAAATTTGTATAAAATCAAACCATTTCTATGGAAAGCGGTTTTTAAACTAAAATCACAGTTAAAAATATTTTCCCTTGAGGATTAGTAGAAGAATCCGAATAGTATCCGTTACATAAGCTTCAACTGTTTCCAAATTATTCAAAAGTAATGTAGTAAAAGTCATCTATTTAATTCTAAATTATGATGAAAATGATATTTTTAATTATGAATAATAATACACACGTACATTACAATATACGTATGTATAATAATATGGCTTGTAGAACTTTAACTCAAGAACTTTACTTGAGTAATTTAATTCAAAGCGATCCAAATGTTAGGTATAAACTCGCAGAGTATAGCTCATTGAAATCTTATTTGCACCCTTCAGTAATGAGATCAATCTGCTGTTTATTAATGCTCCTATTTTCAGCCTAGGCATAGATTCCCAACGCGTATGAACCAGTGAATCCTTTCAGAATTGCCGAAAGCCATCGTTATAGTGTGTTTATTTCGAATAGCGCCATTCAAGGCACGCATATACTTAGTATATGTGTGTACTCAACAACTATACAATCACATCCGAAGATTTCAATGATGTATCATATTTTACCAATAAGAGATAAATAAAAATCCAATTGGAGTAACTATTTTATTTATAAGTATTGTTAAGAATTCTGTGAAAGGAATACTTAAAGTAATGTAAATAATTTATAACTGGATGTGTAATACGTTAATATTACTTTCTGTTGTATTTATTTTATGCTAAAATTGTAATATTCACCATTATAATGTACGTAATTATAATGGCGATTTAATGGAAACGTGGCAAAATGTTGGCGATCATTTTTGGATGCTTCTGGAAATATCTGGAGAAATCTATTAATATAACGATCCATGAGGTGATCAGATCTTTCGGGAAAGAGCGCGAAGGCACTCTACAATGAGAGAGAGAGAGAGAGAGAAAGGTCGCTCACTCACTAAAACTATATCGTTATCATTTCAGCTGTGTTGAAGACTTCAGCTGTTACGATCGAGCGATTTCTTGTGAATATTGCAACTTTAGCATAAAATAAATACAACAGAAAGTAATATTAGCGTATTACATATCCACGTAGAAATTATTTACACTATTTTAAGCAAACATAGCACAAAATTCATAACATCATTTTTGGTAAAGACAATAGGCGTTCATGCTTTTGTTCAAATATTTTTCAAATCAGAATATATAATGAACATGATCTAATTGTTTTGTTCATTGCCTTTGAATCGTATTTAGGGTAACGCTTATCCTGAATTTTTTTTTTTTTTTTTGCTGATTACAGAATTCTGTGTTTTCTAGTTTAATCTCAGAAAATGGGTAATTCTTCTTTAAGAAAAACATAATTAAAATTTTGTGTCAGAACAACTTCTTGTATTCTCCTAATGTGTTACTTTCGGATCAATATTACGCTTACTTGATGTTTTATATATAATAACATTATCCTCAATTAAAATAAATATAAAAATACTATTGGAAAATTATAATGTTGAATAAATAGACGAAGTTAAAAGTAAGAAGTGTAAGGATTCAATTTGTAAAATCCCAGGCTTGTAGTAGGAGCTTTTAGCTTAAATACTGGGCATGATTTCCTTGCTAAACATCTATACAGTATTGGTATATATAATAGACCTCTGTGAACTCTGTGCAAACAGAATTTTGACATGGACAAAGATTATTTTTAAAATTGTTCTTAATTGTTGGATGAAAACCTACTCAGCCAATATTGACGGAATAGTGAGTTGATGCAGTTGATATCCAGTGACTAATTTTCTTGTTTCTTGTCTCAGTTTTGATGTTTATTATTGTTCTTGCTCCAATCTCATGTATGGAAACTAATAATGTAGATATCAAAGGATTTTGCAATAAAATTTTTTGTTTAATTTTTATTGAGGGAACAGAGTATACTAAAAGAGAAAAGCAAACTTATGGTGACGTGCCCTTTAAGACTGAAACCTATTCCTCGTGCACTTCTAATTATTGCGCACTTAAGCAAAGGATCAAGTTACTAATCAAGCTTATTTGTACCTATTATAGCTCTAATTCTATAATATCTAAGCTCATTTTACGATTGCCAAAGGGTTGATAATATACCTGATTGTTGTACATTATTTATGTTATTTTTACTTTTAATGTTACACCTGCTTATATAAGTTGCTTACGGCCACTAAGATAACTAGACTTAATAATATAAGGATATAAATCTCAGGATATATCAATGCTTAATATTATTTTATCCATATAATGTGTTTAATAAACTTAGTTCTTCAAAAAGAAACTTCTCTGCATATGTTATCTCCCAATTTTTGGACTCAAAGGAGGATCATATAAAATCGTTTTAAAAAGTGGACTGTTTGTTAAGGGCCTAAGAACAAATCGACTTAAAGTAAAGAAAACCAAGAATATATAATCTCTTAGATCAATAAGATGATTCTTAGCAATTTAATCTGATTTTGACTTTATTTTTATAAACGTATTGTAACACCCGGCTAGCGGTTGTAGGTGTTTGGGGGTTCGAGTAAAAATCAGTCATAACCAGTTTTAAACGCAGAACTATTATCCCTAAGACTTAAACCAGACAAATAAGGAAAGGAAATGCACTACGCAAATAACTAGAGGAAAAATTGCAGGGCTTAAGGATACTTAACATATATGTACAATTTACTCCATTTACTCTTGGAACAAACACTTTGGACTGCTACTCTATAATTCATCGTAATTCTCTTACTAAATTGTAAGACCTGCGATCGTAATCCTTAACCTCAATTTTATTTTTTATTCGCCAATTATCAATAATTGACCATCCAGTGACTATTCATCGACTAACCTAGCGTACCTAAATGCCAATGCTTAAATAGAACGACTCATTTGTATAAATCAAGCTTTCTTCTTCGGGAGAAAGTATTCAACAGAACATACAATTAAAAAGAAATAAATTTACCCCAAGAGGTTTAGTTGAATGTTCGCGAATAGATCCATTACAGTATGAACTCTAAAGAAACACGCTGGCCTTTTAATATTGAATATCTGTCAAGTGACGAATAATTCACCTGAGCTAAATCCTTACTCTCCAAACTTTCACACTACGATAACGTGAGGACTTTGAGCTTCGTCAGATTTAATATGCATCAACCCTTCAGCGCGTTGAGTCATCAGAAGTACAGAACCTTCAACTCGACATCGACAATGCCGGGCACGAGTTTTCGAACAGGACTAATTCGTAACCGCGGCTACAGCAATTTAATTCGAATATCAAATGAATAATGAATCGAGAAAAATATTTTAAAATATATAGAATTTGAATTTTATTTTCGTTATTTTTCTTCTGAATGATACCATAGAAAACAGGTATTTTGAGATCTATTTTAGATCATATGTTCTTTTCGATTAATACAAATATTTAAGTTCCTTCACTTTATTGAGTTTAAATTTCAGGTTTAGAATCTTCTGAATGTTTGCAAGGCCATGAAGGTGCGTACTATATTTATTATAAATAGTTTATTCAAATTTTTATTTATTTATTTATTTATTTGCAATCGCTCTTTCTAGAAATCGTAATTGTTTTCATGATAATATATATATATATATATATATATATATATATATATATATATAGAATAGAATAAAAAAACAAGAATGCGTGTGTTGAAATTTTCCACATTAATCAAAAATTCTATTTACCCATTCAATATAAAAACACACACAATAAAAGACAAATATGTGTAAAACTTTTTAAATCCTATTGAATCACATACATTGATTAGGAAATTCAACTATAAAGCGCTGTAATTGTCTTCAAAATCAAAAAAGACCGTTTCGGATGTACACTTCAAAGTTCTCGTTTAAAATAAAAGAAAACATTCTTTATTCAAAAGTTTATACAAAACTATTTCAGCTTGATGAGGTACTTTGAAAACTTTATTAGATGTAGTTTGGCGTTAATTTAAAAGCTTGTTTTCTTTTCGTTTTTGAAATGTGCTAAGTGTTTAACTGATCATTAGGCGGACTTATAGAAAATCTTCATCGACGTAAATCCTGCTTTGAATAAAATAGAGCAATTAGTGGAAGAATTTAATTGTTTATTAGCAAATGAATGTATTAATTCTTTCCGAAAGAGTGAATTATATATACAAATGATCTAAAACGTACATCCTATTTTCATCTATATTAGATATGGAAAGTTTAAGATTGGGAATACATATTAGGAAAGAATCGAAGACGTCACAAACTTAAGTGGCGTAAAATCAGCAATCTAATCCAATTACTTGAATAACAACATTTTTATTAATAACCAAGGGCAAACAGGAAACTACTCGAAAACAAATCGACGTATTTATACAAAAAATATTATAATAGATTATTTACAATTGTGCAAATCGCATTTGTCATAATCAAGCCTAACAACATTCCAGAAACGGCTGTAACCCAGCGTTTCTCAAACTGTGGGGCACACTCTCCTGGGGGGGGCGTGATAGCCCTAAATTGAGGGAACGAGCATATCGAAAAGATGAAAATAAGTTTTTTTGCACAGACGTTCGGTAGAATACCAGTTACAATGAATATAAGACAAAATAATTTTTCATTAACACCCTTTTATAAGCTTCACTTGTATGTAACGGAATCTTTGAACTTTTTCTCACTTTAAAAGGTCAGATTATTTCGAAATTTTGCTCACTTGTACAGGACGTGTGACAATACAATAACTTAGTAATTTTGTTCCATTGTCCTGATCAAGATCATCAGGACTAACGATTTTCCATTTTCAGTTCCCATCCCGCATCTGGCGACTAATTTCAGATCCCATTTCCAGATTTGGCGACTAAAAGATTAAAGTACATCATAGTTCAATTAACCTTAACAGGGTGTTTATTAATTTTTTATACATAAAACTATAATTTATTCTATTGACATTTATACTTATAGAAATGGAAAAATGAGGTAATTAATACTTAAGTTAATTAAGGTATCAAATACGTTCGGAACCGGGATTTTAATAAAGCGCATAAATGGATAATTTTCAAGATATTCAGTGTCACTTAGATTAGAATACATGGATAAAATTGTTTTAAGGAGATTATGGTAAAAAAAATTTACTTATATATATATATATATATATATATATATATATATATATATATATATATACAATATTTTGGCAAAACAATAACTTAGAATAACCTTTTTTCAAAACATTCTCATTTTATAAAAAATGCTTCTATAATAATAATATTTTGCTTATGTAGAATAAGGACTTCTCCAGAGAGTTTAAACTAGGATTTTTGAAAAATTCACATTATTTTCAGAGTTACAAACAATTGAAATAATTATCGGCGTTTATTTCTTTAAATTTCTTTCCTCTGTTGTCGTAAAATATGGATAAATCCACTTCTAAGTTGTATATTTCAGAAATTATAGTTAAGCTTCTGTACGCAGGTCTGAGCTATATAAAGGCAAAATATTATTATAATGGAAGCATTTTCCATAAAAGGAGAATATTTTGAAAATTGGTCATCCTTTGTTCATTTTTTGTCAAAATATTGTACTTAAAGAATTTTTTATTGTAATAATTTTCCTAAGACAATTTTATATACGTTTTCTAATCTAAGTGACACTAAATATCATAAATATTATCCATTTACACGTTTTTGTAAAATCACGGTTTCAAACGTAGTCGGATACCTTAAAAGTTATTTTGAAATCTATTCCAACAAAAGTTAGAAAGGAAAAATAATATAATACTTATCTATTACTTTTAAAAGTAACTTATTTAAAATCTATATCACTTGAAAGAAACATGTACAAAACTTTAAAATTTTGATGATTTGTACTGCTTATAATTAAGATCATATTTCAACTTTAGCGTCCAGGTACATTATTACTATATTAAATACATAGTTATTGTATGGAAGAGAGGGCTCGATGAAAATTCTGATTGAAAATTGGGTCCCAAATATTGAAAGTTTTAGAAGCACTGCTCTAAGCAGTTCTACTGGCAGGAACTCAAACAGTCTCTTTTATCGCAGTCAACGCACATGACTAAACTCTTTTCTGAACAAACTCGACCATTCTTTTAAAGCTTCTTCATATAGCCTCATGAAAATTTCTGGAAGCGTCAACCCTAGAGTCTTCCAGATGATTCCTTGACGAAATAGTATTATTTTTCTCCAATTTTGTCGTCAGTTTGGAAACCCTGGTAACACATTCTGTGGTAGTCATTATTTTATTTTTTAAGTCCTTGTTGAGAAGCGAACTTTGCCTGTAAAATCTAATCTTCCTACAAAGAGAACATCGCTGCAGAAAAAGCAACACACGTGGCGTGTTTCAATATGTTATATAAGGCTTGAATCTAATATTCCGATATCCCCAAAAAAAATTTTAAGAGGAGAAAACTGTTGAAAAATTTTGTCTTTAAAAACTTTTCTTTCTTTTCTTCACAAAATTATTTATTAAGTTAAGAAAAACTGTACCATGTGAAAAACACACAACTTATACAAATGATTAATTAAAAATTGTCTTATATGATCCGACAAAAATGTATGTTTCCTTTGTGTACGAATACATTTCAAAACTTAATGCGATGGAAATTTTATTTTGACTATAATTTTATCAAATAATCTTTTAAATCTATACTCATACATAAAATTCAATAAGTTTCTAGATTTCAATTTTTAAAAAAACCTGACTAAACATTTTTTGTACAGAAACGTACGAATTTTATAAATAAAAATACAAAACGAAATAAACTCCTCCTCCACTCTCTATTTCGAAAACTCTTTCTCTCATTGCTGCATTTCGTAAGTCTTACATAAAGAGGATTTCTTTTCAAGTGTCTCTTAAACACCTACGTAATCAAATATGTCTCTCTTAATCTATTTCAACGGAACTGCATGCCAAGTTATTCATTTGAAAATTCTTCACCAACCTTCATATCTACTTTATGATTTAGCTTAAGAGGTTATTCTGTGTTCGAGATAGCAAAATAACTTCTAAATTTGAAAATGATTTAAGAACATCTCTCTCTCTCTCTCTCTCCCTGATGTCAATGTACCATAAACTGAGAAGAAAAATATAGGATTATTCAAATAGTAATTTCGGTTTTTTTTTGTTGTTATTGTGTGTGTATGTGTGTGTGTGTGTGTGTGTGTGTGTGTGTGTGTGAAAATGTAAGACAACTTTCATATATTGAATAAAATATTTTATTACGTTATGTATTGTCCATTCTGGTCCAGTATATTTTACCATCTTTATGACAATAGCGTGATTCCACACTCATGAAATTTTTGTTCTTTGTTGGCAAAAAACTAATCTAAGGGATTTTCGACCTCCTCATTGAATAAAAGATTTTATCGTGTAAAACATTTTGTTGTGACCGGAACAAATAATAATCAAAAAGTGCCAGATCTGAAGAATATGGAGGGTGGGGCAGTACATACCATTCAAGCTGTAAAAGCTTTTGGCGAGTTACCATCTTGCATGAGGTCTCGCTTTTCCTTGGTGGAACGCTACACCTTTCCTGTTGATTGATTCTGGCCTTTTTTGTTTAAGTGAATTCAGTTTGTACAGCTGATGACAGGACACTTCCAAACTAATAGTTATAATGTCTGGTAAAAGCTCATAAAAAACAACAATTTCTTTGAAATCCACTGAACAGATCGTATGACCTTTTTTGATGAATATTGGCTTTCGAAATGCTTTGAGTGGGTTCGTCTTTATAACTCCAGGATATCTTGCGTTTGAAATTGGTTTAGACTACCCCCATTTCTCGTCCCCAGTGATGATGCGCTTCAAAAGTGGATCATTTTCTTGACGTTTGAGAAGCAAATCACAGACATAACAGCTACGACACAAATTTCTTTTCCGTGAGAACATGAGCAACCCATATGTCGAGCTTTGAGGCCTTTCAAGTTGTCATGAATAGTTGAATTAGATAAATTTAGCCTCACACAGTGATCTCATGAGTTGTTATTCGCCGGTTTGAGACAATGCATTTTTTGAGTCTTTATCAGCTTCAACTAGCCCTCCAGAACGTGGTGCATCTTCAACATCAAAATTGCTGGATCGAAATTTTGCAAAACAGTTTTTTACTGATGTACTGTTAACAAATTTTCTCCATACACATTGGCAAATTTTGTTCTTGCTTACTGAGAATTTTTACTTTTTTTGACCGTAAAGAAGCAAAATATGCCGAAAATGCTGTTTTTCACTCTCCACATTCGAAAGGGCACCAACCAAAAACTACTGCGTAGAATTAATTGGACATTTCCCAAGCAAGCCTTGCTATATCATCTCTCAAAACATATAATGATTAGGCGATGAAGTGTGAAGTTGGGTGTGAAAAAATACAACTAAATCCTCTGTCGGCAAAAAACGAAATTACTTTCCGAACAACCCAACAATTGATAAATAATGATTTTGTGATTGATTATTGCTTACTATGAATCTGCAGAACCCTGATGTTCAAGCTCCACTGAGTTTACTAAAAAGCTTTGTTTATTTTACTTCTTTGAAAATAAGGCTATATTTAAATATTTTCTAATACACGTATATTATCCTTTGGCGAAGTTAATTACTTTAATCTCCTATTGCTTATAATTAATCTGTTACTAATATTCTCTTATAAAACTGTAATTTTAGATTCCTCGTGCTTTGTAGATCCATTCGTTTGAGTAATTTTCTAGTACAGTTTGAGCAAAAACTCCCTCTTACACTCACTCTATAAATATATTTTTTAAAAAATAAACATTTGCTGTGTATTTTCTAATTAGTTATTTATTTAAAATAAAAATAATCATACACAATGCATCGAATTATTAGAATATAATTGGAAAGCCCCGAAAAATTGTTTAACATTCTCCAAAAAATAATTTTTAAAAATATTTTTCCGTAAGAAAAAATGAGTGAAGATTTTTTTTGTCCGAATAAAATTATATTTTAATCTGTCCCAGACCAATCGATATTGAGTGAAAAAACAATATACGGAATGCTTTATACCATTTTTTTGTTTACTTTATGTCATACTCTGCATTTTCAGCATACTCAAGAACAATTATTCAAGAGAATTACTCAATTTGCATCGAAATTGGAATTTTTTTTCTATTATTGTTCTAAAGTTTCTATACCCCCTAAATAAAATTTGCTGTTTTGATACCAGTTTTCACATTGTAAGTGAAAAACATTTTTTCCCTGAAATTTTCATAACTGTCCTGAAACAAAGCCAATATACCTTTGTGACCATTTTAATTAGACGCGGAAATATTTTAATACAGAGAGAAAAATTCTATATTTAATATATTTTTTTTTTCAAATCTTCACAAAATAATGTTAATTTTCCTTTATTTCTTAACATTGAACAAAATCATCGTAAAATAATTTTAAAATTTACATCGTGGAAAAGGCATTATACGTTAATTATGATTTTAAGAAACAGTGGAATTATCTTTTAAATTTTATTTCTGATATGTATTAATTTGTTTTCATTTAATTTAATACATTTGGTGAGAAATAAGTTCGATCTCTTTATAATTACAAATAAAAATAAATTATTCGTCTTCCAAACATTAAGTCATAGCAGTGTGGTAATTCAAGTTTGTAATAAGTAGCAAAAAAAATGTTTCTCTTCTTACCTTCACAGAAAAATTGAGATGCTTTATCTTTCGTGTCGTTAAAATGTCATCATTATTGAAATTTTTTACGCTAAAATATTGGAATTTTATAAATAAAATGTTTGCCATACATTCATTTCCGAAATTTTGTTATTGTCATGTTTTTAATATTATGTTCATGCCCAAGTCCATTTAATGCACTTGGAAACAACCTAACTCAATTAATTAAACTTCTGGTTTAATTGCTTTCTTTATGAAAGAGAACATATGACATCGAGTTGCGGTATTGTTTTCAAAAACTTACTTAATTACAATGGAGAGCAAATTCCAAACATTTTCTATATTTCTGGATAAATAATGATATTTTCATCTTTAGAATTTCTCTTCTGGTTTCAGTAGTAATATAAGTTTGACGTAATGCATTTCTCTCGACCTGCTTTTCATCCCTGCTAACTTATGGCGCGATAAAATATCTATCAGTATAAATGTAAAAGGCAGTCGCTATGAAATTAATTATTTTTCGCAGCGAGGAACAATTCAATTACCTTGCCTTTAAAAGCTACGTCGAGGCAAACAACTGAAAGTTGAATGCTTTCCAGAGGCGGACCGTGCTGTTGCCATTTACTCAAAGAAAATAGCTGTCAAGTTATCGGCAATGTTTTAAAGAATATTAATAAGATCATGTGGGATATTTTATTCTGTTTTCTCTTAATAAATTAACTTCCTAATTCTATTATGTCGGATCCTGGATTTGAATATTTTTTTTCTTGTTACTTTTGTTTCATTATATTTTTAGAAGTTTTATTAGAGATTTAATAACATGTTTTTTAAGTTAATAACTTATTTCTATACAGTTTTTGATTATTTATAAATTACGAAAGGTATTTTCTCATCTATTAGTAAAGCATTCAGTTGCATAAAAGAAACGAAAATATGTTTAAATACAATATAATATAAAATGCATTTTATTTACATTTGCTTAGATGTACTTCAGTGCAATAAATTTGGAGTATTATACAATGAAATATTTTGAAATAACTTTTTACATAATGAGTTAGGAATCAAAAATTTCATACAACTACGAGTATTACCAGTCACATTTTCTCTCTCTCTCTCTCTCTGTCTTTTTTAAAATTTTATGTTGCTTTATAGAAGTTTCCCATGTGATTATTATTCCTGCCTTAAAACTATTTTTTAAATAATACTTTTTATGGCGGAGATGGATTTTAAATAAAAGTAATCTAGATTAAATATAAAATAATGTAATTATTACAATTAAAAGACAAGAATAGAGAAATATTGTAAATTCCATGGCAATATTCAATTGAAAAGTACGGTGCAATAAGTTTGTTTTACATGCAATGACTAATATTTTAGAGATTTAACCCCAAGTCAGAGCTTCTCAAACTTTCAATATTTGAGACCCAATTTTCATTCATAACTTTCAACACGCCCCCTTACAATAACAATGCACTGAATGCAATAATAATGTATTTTGACACACTAAAGTTATAATATGATTTTAATTATAGACCATACAAGTTATCAAGAAATAAGTATTAAATTTTGTATATGAAAAGCACATGGAATTCACTACTAATTACTTAACTCATTTTTAATTTTGTACTGAAATATCAATTATCAGATACGTAGTGCAGTTCTGATACATTTATAAGTATATTATATCAGTGTTAATGTGTATTTTATTTTTTATTATGTCAGAATTTATTTTGTTTTGGTTCCTTTCAGTAAATTGATAATCATTTCAAATATTTTATTTTCGAATTTTTGATATGCCGCACCCTCTATGTAGGGTTAACAGGCTCCACTAGGGAGGGGCGCTCCACAGTTTGAGAAACACTGCCCCAAGTAGAAACATCTTTCGAATATTTAGAATAATCTTACAGAGTTGAATAAAAAACAAAATAATGAATCAATTTTTGGAGTGCAGATTGCTTAAAATCAACCAAAATGGAAATTGTATTCCTACACAATAAATTCAAAGAATATACACTAATAAGATGCTCGTATTTTAATACTAAAACAAATGAAGTAGAAATTCAAAATAAAAGGAGAGAAAGGGATTTATTGTTAAGATTTTTTCATGCCTTTTAATTCAGTTTTTATTTTCAAGGAAATTATCTGAGTTCTAACTAAACTAAATTTAGCCAATCAGAAAATATTTTTTCTGTATCATATACATGTATGTAAACGCCAATTGTATTTTTAAAAAAATCACGTATCATTCCTTCAAATATTATTAAATCTACATACGCTTTCCAGAAATATAGACTTTTATGCCTTCTGAACCTGAATCAGATGAAAACAGAATTCAGGTTATGCAGTGGTTTTAAATGTTTCATAAAGGTTTTTTAAAATAATCACACTTTTAAATAAGACCAATCGAAATAATTTTAAAGTTATACTGATTAATGAATAAATAAACTACATAGTTAAATAAACTATATATAGTTATTCGAAAGGGAGAGACAATCTCATAAATGATAAGACATATGAAAGCTAAATTTATTGGGCAAATAACATAGTATATAAGAGTGAAATGAAATAACAGCCCCATTCAATTTGCAGAACATGAAGAAATCGGTATTTTATGTGATCGTCATGGCAACAGCTATTGCAGCATGCTTAAACATTGAATAAAAGACGTGATAGATGTGTTCTTGGGGTATGTAAGTCTATACTGACACATCCAAGCAAAAGACATATTACTTCGCCGAAGTTCATCTGGAGTAGCAGCAATTTGTGTTTTCTGGGCAGGTCATTTGTTATTCCTCAATCACGTTAGTTCGATAAACGACGAATCACGAAGTTGTGTGGGCCCTGGAATTAGTGCAACAGAGTGGGCAGAAAAAATTTTGAACATTCTATGACGCGAAACATCACCCTGTTGAAATTTAATCGGTGCATAATTGAGGTTCATTTGGATTTGCAAACGCACGGCATTCGTTTGTTCATATCCGGCATTCAACCCATCATCACAAACGTATATTTCTATTGTGTATAGTAAAAGATAATCACAAAATTAAAATCTTATATTCATTAGTCCTACAGATGGCATGGAATGATAAAGAGTATTGTAAAACAAAGAGTATTGTAAAACAGATTGCATATTTTCGTTAGGCTTCTCTATGTAATAGTGCTATCCTCTCAGGCTATGCACGCAAAATGTTTTCATTCGCAGGGTACTTTTTAAGGTTCATATTCAAAGGGATGTAGACTACAGGGTGCCTGTTATACAGGCCACCTGCATTAAGTCTTTGGGAGATTGTTATCCGTGAAAAGGATATTCATGTTGCATTATACGGGTGGTGAGATAGTTGTGCACAGACCTATCCCTTTTGGCTAGAAGTCTCAAATAAAGGTCTTGAGCGGGTATTGTAGCCCTTGGCGAGATCAGCGGACCACTGTTCCTATCTCTATAAACTGTTTCCACAGAGTGATCACAACATTTCTCGATACTCCAAGGTCCCAACAACGGATAGCCTGTGATTGGCCTACCTCGGGTCATTCAACTATCCGCCATCTTGTGGCCTCATCTAGTCGATGAAGACTGGTCATATTAACGATGGTTAAACAAATAAATTCAAAAAACAAGGATTGTGCTAAGCTATGATGTTTCAAAACGTCCTTCCGCTACAAGCTTCAGTGACAAAGTGAGGTACCTCTACACGAAGTCGATCACAGTGCCATTGCTTTGCAATGTCACAGGTCACTGCGTGGCAGAGGTGTCCGCGAAGAGCTCAGCTATCATCTGGTACTTTATTTAATTATGGGAGTTGATTATTTTTTTAAAACGTTTCTTCCTTTAATTGTTTTCATCAGTGCATATATATATATATATAGTTCATTATTCTCTTCTCTAGAGGCAGATAGCAATAGAACACTAAAGGCAAATAAAACATTAAAAAAACAGATATATATATATATATATATATATATATGTATATATACTGAAGAAAAGCGACTCTCTCACTGACTAATCACGATATCTCCGGAACTTTTAAACCTACAGACTTGAAATTCGATAGGACATTTCCTTTCATAGAGTAGACATGAGCTAAGAACGGATTTCGCAAAGATCGAACCCCAAGGGGCGTTACGAAGGTTTACGGGGTGTAATAGTTAATTAGTTCCATTATTAAACTATTACATGTACTTGTACAGTCTTGAAACTTGGTACGCAGATTTCTTTTATAGAGTAGAGGTCCCCTACAAAATGGTTTTTACGAAAATCGACCTCCAAGGGACGTTGAGGGCACTTAAAGAGCGTTATGCGTAATTATTTCCATTTTTAAACTATTAGACGTACAGTCTTGAAATTTGGTAAGCGGATTCCTTTCGTAGACTAGAGATCCGCAACAAAATGGGTTTTCTGAAATTAAATGTCAAGTGGCGCTGCTGATGCCTAAGGGGCATTACACATAAATATTTTCATTTTTAAACTATAGACTTACAGTCTTGAAATTTAGCACTCAGATACTTTTATGGCGTAGATATCCGCTATAAAATGGGTTTTTGAAAAATTGACTTCCAAGTGGCGTTCTACACAATTTTTTCAATTTTTAAACTATTAGACGTAGAGTATTGAAATTTGGTAAGCGGATTTCCCTTTCAAGGAGTAGAGATCCGCTACAGAATGAGTTTTGTGAAAATTAAATCCCAAGTGGCGTTGTGGGGACTTAAGGAGAGTTATAGGTAATTATCTCCTTTTTTAAACTATTCGACGTAAGATCTTTAAATTGAGTAAGCATTCTTTGAGTAAAGATCCTCTATAAGATGGTTTTTGTGAAAATCGCTTCCTAAGTGGCGTTGCGGAGGTTAAAGGGGCGTTATAGATAATTATTTCCATTTTTAAACTATTAGACGTACAGTCTTGAAATTCGATTAGTAGATTCCTTTCATGGAGTATAGATCCGCTACAAAATAGGTTTGGGGAAAATTGACCCCCAAGGGCATTTGGGAGGGATTAAGAGGCTTAACAAATAAATATTTCCGTTTTTCAACTATTAGAATCACCTGCTTGAAAATTAGAAGGTATGTTCCTTTCATAGAATAGAGTTCCTCTAACAAAGAGTTTTGGAAGACCGACCTCTAAAGAAGTGTGGTTGCGAAGGGTTAAGGAGAGTTAAACAAATATTCCTGTTTTTGAATGTAACCCATTTACTTGAAATTTGTTGAGCACGTTTTTTAGTTGAATAGAGTTCCACAAAGAAAGGATTTTACGGAAATCAAATCCAGGAGGAAGCGGGGTAGTTATTGGGGCGTATTGATAGACAGAATTCCCGTTTTCGAACTACCAGGACTATAATAATGAAACTTGGTTTGTATGTTTATTTTTTTTTTGTTGAATAGAAATCCGCTAAGAATGTTCACAACGGGGTTACGAGAGGGGAGGGGGCGTATTGATGATAAAAATTCCGTTTTTGCTCTATTAGATTTAGACTTGGTCTTTAGACTTTTCCACTTGGTTATTGGGTTAAGTGAGCGCAAAAAATCTTTCTACTTCTATTTTAGACATTAATAGAAATTAGAAATTATAATTTTTGTTCTTTTTATATCAAGAGGTGAGAGTTACAGCTATAAATATATTTTTCAATACAATCGAATTCAATAATTTGTATATAAGTAAACAGTATATATTTATACAACATCGTGAAATACCCAGTGAAGCGTATGGGTAAAGGCTAGTATATATATATATATATATATATATATATATATATATATATTCTAGAATAATTAACAATTCTGAGTCTATTAAACTAAGATACTTTTGCACCTTATCAGCATTTTTCTCTGGGATATTTAATACTCTTCATTTAAAGTTAATTTCTGAAACATCTTCAAATAAAACTGGGTGATAATTATTTTAGCAGAAATTCTGAGAAAAGCGCAAGAATTTGTACAACTATATTTTTGTTAAATCCATTTCTCTTTAACTATCTCTGAAACAAGTGTTGTCTTCCTTAAATGTATTATAAAATTTGAATATACGCATCAATGATGGCATACAAGTATTTAGTGAAGAAAATGGATTGCAAAAGCCATACAAAATCGTTTTTCCTCTTTCCAGAATTATCATGATGTGTTCCAATACATTTAATATAGTTCATTGTAGTAAATGATATATGAATTACACTCTAAAATGAAAATGATATTAAGTACGGTAAATATAGAAATCCAGAAACTTTTTCTATTGAGTTAAAAATATTATCTTTCATAATTAATTTCCCATTTAGTGTTTTTTTTTATTTCAATTCAGAGGATTTTACGTTAGACAATTGATAATATTCCGTTTATTTATGATAAATGTAGAATTTTTCTCTTCCATTTTTTTCATTCTGGGAACATTAATGAATTCAATATGTTCTTCTCTTTCACATTTTACTGCAAGAATATATCCCAGACAAATATATGCACAAGTGAAAATTCTTTTACATATAAGGTTTTAAATAAATTCTTCTTTGAAATTCCTCCCTTCGTCAAGATCTAAATCTTATTGCATTTGTTTAGAAGAAAGTTATAATGTGCAATGTATAAATGTAACTCATATTTTTTTCAAAAAATATTTTTTGAAAAATAACTTAAATTATAAGAACTTTCTACTGACTTTCACTCTACAACTTTTTGAAATTCATCTCTTTATTGTTTCATTTATTTCATCTATACGGATTAAATATCTTTTAATACATTAAAAGATATTTAAACAATGTATTGACATTACTATTGAAGCTTAAATCTGTGGAATGGTATCAAAGATTAGGCATTAAAACACGTTACAAGCACCATTTTAGTAATACAGCCCACTTATATTTCTCCTAGAATATTAGGTTTTGAAAATAATAATGGTAATTTATCCAAAATGGTAACAAAAACGCAAGACTATCTTCAGCTGGAACTATGATTTCGTAAACATAATGTTAATCTCCTGCTAAACTCCTATTAATAAGTTTGTATTTTTATTTTATGAGTTAATATTTTTTATATAAGTTTATCGATATGAGTGAAGAGTAAATAAATCGAAGAGTAAAAAATAGCGAAAGTTCTTCTGGAGTGCATTTTTTCCTACGATTTCTGCTGTCTACATACCTAATTTATACCTATTTTAATGCTTCATTCGGTGGTTTTCAGATATTTAACAAATAGTTTTATGCACCGGAAGAAAGATGCCATTCTAGATTAACTTACAGTTGTTTTTTTCTTTTTCGAAAGCGCTTTATTATATTCGATTAGATGGATTAATCTAGGTTTATAGAGGAAAATAGAATTTATACTGGATTTTCCTTGCCTTCAGAAATTCTAATAGGCTGGTAGGGTCAATATTTAAGTCAATATTTTGGTTATCATACTCTCAAGTCTAGAAAATTAATTTTGTTATAAAATAATAGTATTGGATTTTATAAACAAAAATGTAAAACAAACATTAAAACAATGAATTGTTGATCTGATGGCGGCAAGTTTTTACTTTAAAAGGAAAAGCTTGCTTTATAACTTGTGATGAGTTAGTTTTGTTGATAATGAAAGATAATTATATTTACACCTCTATTTTTTAACAAGTTTAATTCAAATCCTTATACAATTAATAAACAAAATTAATAAAATTTCGGGAGAAGTTTTCGTAGTCTGATATAAAAATATCTATTCATCTTGTGATCACTTAAGTTGAAGGAAAAATTTTCTGTACAGGCTTATTCAAACCTTCTAATCGGTGTATCATTCCCAGTTATTCCGAAAATTTTGTTGTTGTTTTTCTAACTTCTGTGTATTGGTTCTCTGACTTTATTTCATTTCTCTTCCTTTACATTACATTTCTTTTTGGGTGGAAAGTTCATCTGCATATAATAAAAACAATCCCTGGGGTTATTAAAGGAAAGGTGTGTGAAAACCCTAAAGAAGGACTCGTCTTTTCATTTATCAAAATAAATAACTTCCAAAAATTTATTTAAAATATTTCATCTTGCTGTCATCTCAGTAACAGATTTATATGTAGGTTTCATTAATCACAATGCATATTTACGAATTGAATTAATTTCGTATTTTTTTTCTTGTCTACATGAGTATACACTTACAATTGAGATGAGCTTATTTAACAGTTACATCAAATCTAGTTTTAGATAAATACAAAAGTTAGAATTTTATGAAGGAAGGTAAGGAATAAAAAAAAATGTACCTTTGGTATATCTCTCAAATAACGTTCATTGAATTATTTAAATAATCAAGCTAATTATTCATGAAATTATAATCTTCCCATAAATCAATAAGAATAAAATTAGTTCATTTTGAAATCCTAGAACTTAACTCTTCGATTCTAAATGAGAGTTTTGAATCCCTTTTTGACCTTACAGAAAAATGATTTTAGTGCATTTATTTGCAAACATTTATTTCTTAGTTCTTGCGAACGGAGTATTGCAAAATGCAATACTTTAGATTTATTTGCTCTCCTTCTATAACGAAAATTTTTATTCAAATATAATGGTGCAATTTCTTTTCTTGAAATTTTGCAAATTTGATTAATAAGCTGCATAAGATTTTAGATCATTCTTACTTATTTACACAATTGTTCAGTATTTTAATTTGTTTTGTTTTTTTACAATAACAAATACTATATACGCGTTGATTTATTTAATAATTCATTGGAAATATGTTTGGCTATTTTACTGAATATTAATGTGTTTTCTTTTTTTTTAGAAGGCAGTTTGAAAGTATGGAAAAATAATAAAGTAATAGGCTCTGTTGGTCCTGGAAAGGCTTTTGGAGAATTAGCAATTCTTTATAATTGCACCAGAACAGCAACTGTTGAAGGTAAGCATAGCACGTGTTGTTTTAAAATTATTCATGAGTCTCTTATCAAAGGATTTTTTAAGTTTTTTATAATTAGGAAGGAAAGAAAAAGATATATTTTGTCTAATTAAATTGATAGCAGATAAAATTAGCTTAGTTACTTTCTACTCAGGGACTAAAGATAAAATATATGTAGAATAAACAATAAATATTTATGCTCCGTAGCTACGCTTGACATAATTAATTTAGTAAAAACAATGATATGTTGCTTCAAAAATTAAACATCAGAAATATTCACGAAGAAAATAAAATCAGGAAAGTAAATTTCGGGGATTTTCTCAGGAATTTTTAAGCGTAATGTGCAAACTCAATTTTTATAATTAATGACAGAAGCGTGTACATTTTAAATAAAAATTTAGGAGATTTTTGTTTATTTACATATGTAGTTATTTTAAATTTGTTATCATAAACGGGAACGTTGCTGTTCATAATAATTATCACTCACTTAATTTTAAACATATCCAAAACCACAAATCTATTTTTTAAAATTAAAGCGGGAAATTTTTATTTATCTAGATTTTAATTATAAAAATTAATTTTTAAACTTTCTGACGATTTAGCATCAGTATAAAATGTTTTATTTTAAACAGTGCTAAAAGTATTTGTATATTAACATTGAGCAGTTAAATTCATATTACATCATTAAAATATTGATTTCTTTTTAATTTTAAAAAGAATCCTTTCAATACCTTTTATATAAAAGTTTAAAATATCTCATTAAACTTTCTTCGATATTTACAAACTTAAAACTAAATACTGCATTCCAAAATACTGATTTCATATTCGTATAATGTTGCTCCAGAATGAATGTCGATATTTAGTTTAACTCTTTTTTGAAGTTCCATCTTTAAAATGTTGATTAAAAAGAAATTTCAATTTTAAATGCTCACCAAAATTTATTAAGAAAATATTAAATGAGAATTAAACAATCGAACAGGTCGAAATTTTTATTAATTATCATTACAAAAAATGATTTCATCATACTTTAAAGAAGAAAACTGATAACTCCTTATAACTAAAGACTGTTACATATTATCTTAACTATATTAATGGAAATATGAATGTATTAAATTAATAATATATCTATTATAAATTTATTTCCTTTTCACTCATTAAACTAATAAGCGTGAACAGAATTGATTTATCTTGTCATAATATTCTTTCATTAAAATATCTAGAACAAAGTATTAAGCGTTAAATTAATAATTTAAACAGAGTAATAATTTATTAAGTACTGAAATTTTATGCTTGTGTTTACTTAAAAATTCAACATGTAACCATGTAAACGTGTGTAACACTTTTACTCGATCTGAGTGTTGAAATAATAAGTAATCGTTATCGAACATAAAATATGAAATGACTATTATACTGTTATTGTGCTTATACAATTAAAACTATTGCCAAATTTTTGTAAAGATTTGTAGAAGAGTATATATATATATACATAGCACACTGACAAAAAATTATATTTAAAAATATAAACATAAAGATTATATTAAAAATAAATTTTGTTATAGAAATTATTAAAAAAACTACTATTCATGTTCAGGTAATAATGTGATACAATTTTTTCGAAATGTGTCTAAAATTCAGAAAAAGTTATAATTATTCTTAAAAAATATTGCTATCTGAATTGTTTAATTGTGTGTTTTAGCGGTGGAAGATGCCAAAATTTGGGTCATGGACCGAAAAGCGTTTCATACTATCATGATGAAGACAGGTTTACAAAGACAAGAAGATAACATCCAGTTTTTAAGAAGGTATGAAGCATAATTTCTTATATTTTTGCCTTAAAGAATCTTGAATAAGGGACAAATAATTATTTTTTCTTATACAATTAAAGTTTTTTTCGTGGTGGAGGAGTTGAAACATGTACTATAAATATCAGTAAAAGAAAATTATGTTTTAAATCTTTCCAAAGAAAGCAATGGCCTATATATTTAATAGTTATTTTACTATACTTTTTTAAATGATCCAGTTTGAAAATTAAGATAAATTTTCTGTAAGTTTACGACAAAAAGCAGCAATAACAGTAAACTTTGAAAATGATAAAACCCATTATTTCAATCAATTTAAAATATAAATATTTATTCTGTAAATTTTATGAATACATTTCAAATGGATCAGCGAATAACCAAAGTATATGTTCTATCCAATTGTTTCAGATAATTTATTTGGATTAAATTAACGGTTAATATAGTTTTAATGAAGCAAGATTTTTTTTAACTTCGAGCTAGTAAGGGTATATATATATATATATATATATATATATATATACATATATAATACAACATTCGAAAAGAAGATGTAGTAATGAAAAAGAAGTATTTGTGTAGAAAAAAAATTTAATGTCATAACATAAATAATCATGGTACTTAAGAAATAATGTCTATAAAAATATAAAGAGCTATATATTTGAAAAAAAAATACTTCTAAATTAATTTGAATTAGCAGTGTAGCATCTTATATAATACATAAAATAAACCAAATCTCAATTTTTATGGTAATTAGAAAATATTTATTTCATTCACATTTCTATTTCGCTTTAAACGGTATTTTCAATAAAGCTCATACTAAAATCAACACAAATTATAATTGGAATTAATATAATTTTCGTTTTGAAATTTTATATGACATTTTGTAAATAACATAGTTGGAATTTTCTATTAAGATTTTTATATAAAAATTATTGTAAAAACAGCAAATATGTATAGATGAAAGTCACAAAAGTAATTACTAATAATATTTTCCTATGACTACTTATTACTAAAAAGCACTTAGTACAAAAAATAAACTAGATAATTCACATTCCCTATTGTGATCATTTTATCAAGAAAAATGTGTCAAAATTCGTTAAAAAAATATTTATATTCCTGTGAGCTAAAATAAAGTTCATCCTCTTTTCTTTAAAGTAAAAGAGTTTGGCATGTGATATTTTAGTCTCTATGGCAGCCACTTTCGACGTAATCCCCTTAGTAGCAGCTTTCTAAGTTAGAATCTTCTATCTGTCTTGTTTGTGAAAGGAAAAAATCTAGAAAGAACATAAACGTTAAATGCTTTTATGGATAAAGCGTTTGTTTTGTTTTCTATAGGATAAAAAGATTTGTCTTATATTTGTCTGTATATTTCATATCCGGTGTGTAAACCCATTTCTTTTAGTTATGAAGAAGTATAAGATATTCGCGTAAAAAAATTAATCTTAACGTTATTTATTGAGTGCTTTGAAATTGTAGCGTTGATAAATATGAGCATTTATTTTGATATTGCTGCATTCAACCAAAAAACTAAAAAATTGATTTCAATAATTTATCAATTATATATTTTTGAAGAAATCTATTGAAATAATAGTTTTATTATATAGCTTTTACACGATTAACTCATTGTTAACAATCAACTTCATAATGAAACTTCAAGAATATTCAATTTTTTTTTCTATGTGTTAAAAAATCCTTAATTTTCTTTTTCTCCAAAGCAGGGCTTTGTGATTTCTTTCTTTCTTTTGTATAAAATAAATCGAACTCTTAACTAATTTTTATGGAGAGTGCGTTCAAGTAATGCTTCGCAGAAATTGTCTAAGTGGTAAACTGACAACCAAGCACACACGCATTAACTTTTCTTTTTAATTCTCCCAATGCTGTTTAAATTTTCCTAATGCTTCCTTTTTTCTGTTTCTTAGTTACATATTATTTGTTATGTAACAACGCGATTTTAAAAATGCAACAATAAGAGCATGCGAGGAAAGTATGCAAATTTCAATGTAACCGTAATTCCTCGAGTAAAGCAAATATGAAATACGTAGGTCTCAAGCACACTTAGAAAACATGCACGTTTAATTAGATTCATGATGGACAACCTGTGGAATTGGTTTTCTTGTCTCAGAAGATACGCATAATAGCAAAGAATTCCAAGCCATCGTCAACGATAGCAATTGCTGCAGACAGAAGAGTATGTAGATTGGATTGGGAACGATAGGTTGATTCATACACCAAATAGGTTGATTCATACCACCCACCTCTACTTCTCCACAGTGCAGTGACGATTGAAACAAAAAAGGTAGCAAATTTGAGAGATGCTAGTGCAGGTAGAACAACTTCAACTCGTCGACGCATTTCTTGCAAGAGGCGGTGGACCCACAAGAAACTTCCTTTAAAATTTTACAGCATGTGTAGGAAGCTCTTGATGAACCATGCTCTATCATTTGGCTGCTAGTTTCGTGCACTTATAGAGACTTTTAAGAAAATAGTGGTTGTCTACCCAGTACTTACAACTTTCGTGACAAACTGGAGCAACTTGGACGACGGACTAGCACAGGATCGCGTTCTCTCAGGATAGTCACTGTGTACGCGTAGATCATCGAAGTGATGAGAGGATCACTTCGGATAATTTCAGGAATACCACACTGAGGGACAATGCAGCATTATGGTTAAAGATGTAATTGCGTACAATATCAAGTCAACTCTGTGTGTTTACCTATTAGGCCACTATAATGACAAACCATAAGTAGATGATGTGCTACAGTGAATGATATTTCATTTTCTTTGGGGAGAAGGTACATAGTTGCCTTATAATAGCACTCCACGCGTTTGGTGGCAAGTGGTTGATTTGTGGCTGCCATCCTTCAGGACCCTAATTGTGCTCTCATTAATACTATCAAGACATGTTATTTCGTGTATCAGTGCTCGAAAGGGATCTTCAATATAATGAACTGATGTTGTTTTCACTTATGTTAGGGGTATCATTTGAAAACAAATATCATTATTCTCACTTTTTCTATATGTTTGCCCAGTTTCTGAATACTTCTTACTATTGCATTTTTTATGAGCCCTTTCCTCTTTTCATATGCCATAATTGTAAAAAAAAGTTGATGAAGAAAAGAAATACTTGCTACTATGAGTACCTCAAGTCATTCTTAAATCTATTTCACTAATATTAAAAGTTATACTAAAAACTGAGGTGAATTTATCTCTATGACTCAAAGCATTGTGTTTAGCTCATTTATTTTTATATCAAGGTGCAAAGTTGATGTAAGTGCGATAGCTTATATCAATTTCCTTGTAAGCCCGTCAAGTGCTCTAAGCAAATCAAGGATGATGCATCAACTTGGGGAAGATGTGCATTGCCATTCTTCTTTTTTAACATCTAAGGTGGAAAATATTGCGATATTCATTGATTGCCTACTACAGAAATATTTCTAAGTATGGTGTAACGCATTTGAAAGTTGTGGAAATACTGTGACATATGATGACAAAAGTAGCAGCTCAGAAACGTCCATCATCGAAACAAACACTGCTATCGATAATCCCATGATTCATGAACAAAGAAGATTAAGGTTTTGTGGTAGTGAAAATGCATTGAATATCCCATACAGTTCCAGTGATCAATATAGTCTGTAGGAATTTCATCGCTCATTATGATGCGATGAATGAACTATTTCTTTCGTAGGCATATCTTGTGGGGTAAGTCAGGTAAATAAATACCCACTGTTCTTTTAGTTCTCGTTCAGAGGTTTTGGTTACCAGTGTGCCCATTTTTTTGTGAAGATTATCAGGGACGATACTGAAAACTGCACCATTTGGGTCAATGAATTTGCACTTTCATGCAGCTTCAAACTTCTGTCTTCACGAATCATGGGATTGATGACAGCCATATTCGTAAGGTGACCAATCGTCCTCCTTTTACAGGTACTGACCTTCCTCAAAAAGTGTCCTTCTTTTCTATATTTTAAAACTGATCTGTTAATCTCTATATTCAGAGATGAACCAAACATGTTTCAAAAATGTCGAAGAATGGTCTGAAACAAATATCACAGGAAATAACAGTTTTGAACGGTATTTTTTTACTTGGTCTCAAGTAAAGTGGGCAGATATAGAAAATTACGTTGAGTTTTTGTATAGAAAGAAATGCTTGATATTAAAATCGATGACAATGGTCTGTATGAAGTAGAAAGAAGACTGAGTGTACATTTAAATTCTAATAAATTAAAACAATTGGAAAATCAACATGCTGAGAAATCGGTAAAATATGGGTGAAATTACTTAAACTATTTCAAAAATGAACACATTCCATATGAAAATGTAATTATTCTTGTTGAAATTATGTTGCCCTGCCCTGGAAGTAATGCATCAGTTGAAAGAGTTTTTTTTTCATTTGGTAATGATTTTTGTGAAGTGACTAGTGAGAAATGAAAATTGAATGTTAATATTTTAGCTACAGTGCTTACCTTAAAATTCAGTATGAAGGACATTTTTTGCCCGAACTTTCCAATATATTAGAAAATGATATGTTGTCAAAAAAATCATTCAATGGAAAAAATACTCTTTTAAGATAATAATTAAAAAGAATGTAAGCGTAATTAGCGCCTTTTTGTTTGAAATATTAGAACGTTTCATATATTTAAGCTGTAATTTTTTCCTGGATTTTTCGTCCTCCTTTTCATTGTGAAAAAAAAATGGTCACCTTGATATTCGTGTTGTAAGAGGGCGTTGCTGAGTTTCCACTTTTATCATCATCTGTAGCAGTACTTCTACTTGCAAATGTTTTGCACCCCACCTACGCTGATACATGCGACATAACACTCAATCGGTAAACTTCCAGAAATTATCCATAAATATTGCATGTTTTCCCCTTTGTTCATAAAAAAATGAATAATGATGCAGACTTTTTTGAAGTAAAAGTCAAATTGAGGCGCCATCTTTTATTTGTTCTAAGCATCAAACGGGTTCACGCAGAAGCTTGTATAAGCCGTGATATTGACATCACGTTGGTACTTACTATATATAAGAAATTAAATAAAGAAAAAAACTCTGAGAGTTTTAGAGGAAAATTCGTCTTATTTTTTATACAGCCGTGTACAAAACACTCCATCTTTTGAAAAAGAAAAAAAAAAAGAAATGACAATCCTTGCTTCGCTGTTGCATTAACTATAAAGCTTAAGTATGATGGCTAGAAAACTTGACACTTCAGTACGTGACAGAAACAAACAGAAGAAGAAAGATTAAGAACAGCTGCAATTGATAATTAGGACTTTTTAAAAATTTTGTTAAGTTTGATGGAAGGAAAAGCTTAAGGATTGTGTAAAGTATTAATAATTGCTAAAATTCTATTTGAGGGAAAAAGAATTTAAATTTTGGAAAATTCTAGCTACAATATATTTTTACTTATAAAAGATACAAACCATTTCAATTGAATATAACTTATAGTGAAGAATGTATGCGATATTGATTGTAATTTATAATACATTTTTATTTATTTTTTAAAAAAATTGTGACCATGAATTTATTGTCTAATATTGCATCTTATTTAAAACCATTTTAACTTGTAAGAGATGCTTATGTGTTGTCTCATGAATACTACAAAAAAGATTTGATGAGCTTTAATTTATATAACTTAATAACGATCCTTCATTTCAGATCATAATAATATTTAATTAAGGTAATTAGTTGCAATTTTGGAGTTTTACATTAGTAATTTTCATTAATTAAATTAAACACAACTCTAACAAACTATAAACACAATGCACCCATTTTTCTTTAAACTATAAATATGATTGTATTTCTCATATTTTTCAACATGAAAATGCTGAAAGATTGGTTATTCTTTCAGATGTTGTTTAAAATAACTCCTTCGGATAAAATATATTTCACTGTTGTGACATTTTGCTAAATAATGACCTTGTTTTGGAATGATATTCCAAGCTCAATTTTGGGATTTATAATTTCACTGGTAGACCTGTTTCATAAAAATGATGTTATATAAAGATGATAATTTTCTAGTAATTATTTTATGATAAAATTGTTTCATGTAATTAGTTACGTTAAATGTCTATAAAAGAAAGGAAAATACATTTGTAATGTAAAATCTTAAATAATACTTGATAAATAATACACATTCATTAGTTGAGGATATACAATATATTACAGGTATATAAACTATTAATGAGCAATCTGTAAATAATTTAAAATTCAAGAAATAAAACTTTATTCGGATTTCTTAAATTCTTAATTTTGAGGATTTTAAGTCTTTAGTTGGTTGCAAAAAATCTTCCTACAAAAATGTAAAATAAAAAATCACATGTGTTCGAATTATTTTCCCAAAATATTTTAATTCCCTAAATAGCCCGAATCTTAGATGTTCCTACATTAACTCGAGTATCATAGTTTTCCTTTAAATGCAATAAGATCTCATGACTATACGAGGGTAACTCAACGCAATGTCTTTGCCTTAGCAATGGATCTATTGATTAACTTTGTAATATAGTTAAAGTTGAAGCACTCAATGCAGAATTTAGTAGGATTTGAAGTGTCTGTAAGGATGGATAAAGTATTAATGGTTTGCATTCACTTTCTGATACAAAATAATGTTCATGTTTTGGAATGAAACAAATGACATTTTTACAGTTTATAATGCATTCATTTTCATAGAAAAAAGTTTAATTTAAAAGAAGTGAATTTTTATAAAATAAATTATTAAAAGCAATAACTGAGAAATAATACAGTTTATTAATCAAAAGTATATTATAAGAACACTACACTCATATTTTGCCCAATTAATAAATGTAATGACGCATTTTCAATTAATTTAAGTAATGTAAAAATTATTGCATTAAAGGGTTTTGAAATAAATTAAAATTCAAACACCAGTCTGTAGTTTAAACGGTACTGCAATATTTATTATATTCTTATATTTAAACTTCCAAAAAAGTCTTTTGAATAAATAAATTTAAAAAAGCATTAGTTAATAAACTATCAACAATAAAAATGTGTTATACGAAAACGTTCAACTTAACCATGACTAATAACAACTTTTTTACTCTGGAATAGTTAGGAAAGGAATAAAAGTTTTAAATTACCTCTTCAAAAGATCATTGTTTATAAAAGAAAAGTTTGTTAACTATTGAAAATATATCATACTAAATATATAATTATATGTTATGCATTTAACGTGTTTTATACTTTTTTGTTATTAACAATGTTCGAAAAATTTTGCCTCAATTTATGATTAAGGGAACCTCATACACAAAGGCTTGTAAAAAAAGATTTTCAGTAATTCCTGAGTAAAACATTTTCTGCGTAACAAGCACTAATGATAAAAAATTATTGGAATTATTATTTAAAATCAGAAGCTGAAGAAAAAATATACAATGCGTCCCGAAACTTAACGATAAACTGGTACGTGGTGAAAGGGTGGGTCACATTTAGTCCTGGGAAAAATAAAAAATAAATTCCTTAGCACTTGGTAAAGTAAAGACGAGCACATTTCTGAAATGTGGAAAATTGACATCCTTTATCACATCATTAGCTACTGTGACCACAAATTTTACAATTTTTTGATGGTTTTTTCACTAACGTCATAGCCGTACTATTAATCACGGGCACTACTAGGACAACAAATTTGATGGTTTAGTTAAAGTTAATGTGTAGTTTGTGAATATATCGGGGTTTGAGAAACAAATGTCACCCAACTTTGACTCGCCATACGTAAAAAGAAAATTATCACACACAACCCTTGGCAAGTTTCTCAAAAGCTAGCGCATTGATTTAAGATTCCAAAATGATACAACACTCGTTCTCTCCTATGTATAACAATCCTAGAGGGTTTTTTTGCACAGAAGACCTTCATTTTAAAAACACATTTCTTCACGTTTCTTCACGTCACATGGATATGGATCTATAAAATTTTAAAAACATCTCCCCTTTCATCACATCATTAGGTACTGTGACCGCAAATTCCACACTATCATTGTGATTTTTTCCCTTACGAGATCACGTTCATAACTATCCTATTCTTTACAGTCAGAAATGGAGTAAATAATGCTGATTTAGTTAAAGTTAAACTAGCTTGGCCCTTTATCTACCGCATTATGATCAACTGCAGTTTTGCCATGTAAATATTTTTTTAAATCACTATATTAAAAATTAAGGAATATACATAAACAAAATACTCAACTTTAGGAAATTTAATTAGCTAGAGCTAATTAATTAAAGATATTCAATTGTAAAATTAATTATACTCACTGTCCATTTAAAATAAATATGCAAATCGTTTTCTAACGTCTTCTTTAATATACAAAAAAATAAGACACCTTTTCACATTAACTATATTATCGGAAGAAAGGTGACAATCTTTGCAATCCGCTGAAAACGCCGTCAGCTGGAAACGCAATTTCTGCTATAAAACTATTTGCCTTCCTCGCTAAGATACTCATCATGGAACCCGTGCTGCCATATATCTTGGAAAAAGGGATTTAAAAGAATATTCCTGCCGAGAATCATCAAAGTATTTATAAAAATGGTTATTATACGTAATTTTAAAGTGAGTGGTACTTAAGTACCGTTTACCTCGTACCCTCTTATCGCTCAGTTTCTGGGACACACAGCATATTGATAATTACTTTTTCTATTATTATACTTTCTTTCAAGTATCTCATTTATAGTTTTATATATGCATGTAATACATGACATGTATTTTACAATGTCATACTTTATTACTAAAACTCTTTGTGATTATTCTGATATTCAAGTTTAATTCTCCAAATAAGTCACATCATGTTTCATGTAGGCGAGTCAAACTGGAGTTTACCCTTGGTTCCTTCTGCTACTGTTATGCCATCTGCGAGTTATTGATTGAGCCCCCATATGCATCTTCCGATATTTCGCTTGCTACTGTAATAGGAAATGAACTGAAGCGAATAAAATTTTTGTTTTTGTTGAAAAATATGTCTGTTAAAAGACATTTTATGGGTATAAAGTTATCCTGGTTTTCAGAAAATTTGAATCGTTCTAAAAAACGTTTTCCACTCAGTTGAATTGTACATTAAATGAAAGAAAAAACCCAGCATGCATCACAATTTAGAAGCTATTGAGTTTCATGCTCATTTTAAGTATTAAGTTTGAAAATATGGTATCTGTCTTTATTAAGAGTGTTATTATTTAATATAAAAACAAGCTTGAATTTTGTCAAGGAAAAGTTTAAAAATTTGCAATCGCAGGTTTTTTTATTTTTTATTTGTTCGTTAGGAATATAAATTATTTCAAGCGTTTCTCACTAAATTTTGCAACTATCATCTTCACATCTTACTGTAGGAGCTATTTTTATTCTAATTATTTTAAAATGATCTAGGAATATTTTAATATCTTCGTAACAGTGTTGCAACAATTTCTCAACAATTAATATCTTCAGAAACTATTAAAATGCACATATATTGTAAGGGGGGTGCGTGTGCGTACGTGTATATGTATGTTCTGGATGAATGTTATAAATATCTATATATAAAACTATAATTGATTACATCATTGGTTACAAATTTTTAAGACATTCTTACTGATTCTGAAAAATGTATTAGGGTAACTGATTACCTAAAACCCTTGCATTGGTGAAATGGTGAATTTTTTGAATATTTTTATTTTATAGTCTGCACATCTAATATTCTAAAAAGGCTTTACTTTTAATTCCATGGCAATTTAAAACAAAGTTAAAGCATTGTCAGTAAAAACGAAGCAAAGGTTTCAAAATCGGAAGTGAAAGTTTTTGAAGCGGAAGTGGAGGCTCCAAAACCCGACAAATTTGTTTAAACAAACGTAAAAATGCAATCCATAGAACATTGTTACGAAACTTGATACATACAAATAAAAATTTAGCCTCAAGTCTAAGAAAATTTAAAAAAGAATAACAAAGGACTCTATGAGAAAGAGAAAATTGACCACAGTAAACTATAGAACTATTACGATATTGGTGTCCTTAGGTTGTGTCGAAAATATGTAATGATGTAAAGATCTGCTGTAATAATTGCTTTCTTTCATTGATGCTCTAGAAATCAATACCCGATGCATGGCCAATGTCCAACAAGGAAAGACACCTGATGTAGATATAAACAGGTTTTATGTGACGGAAACGAATATTAGGAAAAATCACCAGGTCTTCCTAATGTGTCATAAGGAGACTTGGTACCCTTTGAACAACTTTATTTATTTATTTAAAAATCACATTTTATCCTTTTATATAATGTTTCTATTCAAAAAAATGAAAAAAAAAGTTTTCCCATATTATACCCACAATTTTAAAAATTTTAATTTTTTGAAGAAAATTTGGAAAATTTTAAAATCCTACTCCTTTGTAAATACTAATTTTTTGACCTGAAATTTTTTTGCATGTTCTAAGCAACTTTAGGGATCCATTTTAAGACTTAGTTTTCGAGAAAAAAGAATAAAATGTTGATATGCATGCTAAAAATCAACTAAAAAGCCAATATCTCTTACATTTTAATTTTTTTTAAAAAAAAGTATTCAATTTACAGCAAAATGGATCCCTAATTTTATTACATGCTTTGAATATAACACGCATGAAAAAATGGAAGTGATTGGTAAATAATTGCGGAAAGAGTAGCATTTTGAATGCACTAATGTTTCGAAAAACACAAACTGAGAAAAACCATTTTAAAGTTTGTAACAAATGGTAATATTTATTATTTATTTATTGTAAAGATTTAACCATTCATCCCAGCGTGTTTAAAATTGTAATTCTTTATTTCTCTCGTGCTTTATATTAATGCTTTTATTAATGCTTTATATTAATGCTCGCGCACGCGCGTGCTTTTATTTATAAAAATTAACTGTAATTTTAATTATGGAAAGTTCTGGAACTTTCGATGGCAATAAATAAGGAGATGGAATATGGAGTTTGTAAAATAAAGTCTTGAGTTGTATGTGGCAAGAGCTGTTGACATTTTTTATGTTCGTGTTTAAACTGGCGCCCCCACCCGTGGCCTAAGAACTACGACCCCGTAGAAGCAGAAACCGCCACTGTGACGAAACGCCGCAGAAAAATGAAAATTTAACCGGCTCTGTAAACCTTACTGTCCCGGAAGAAATCACTGGTATTGCGCCTCAATCTTTCTAAAGCAATAGAAAATCCCTGGAAATCGAAAGAAACAAAGTAAACCATCCTGACTTCAATTGTCTGAAGAAAAAAAGAAAACCTATTTCCTGTTAAAAGTTTTTGCAATAGTGTTTTGTGCATTTTTCATATACAAGTGATAGCAATCCTGCTACAGTGTGTTAGTGCTAGGGATAATTTTATTATTTTATTTCATTGATTTTTTGGTATTCTTATGCAATGATAATTCTTAATTTTGCTGTCTATTAATTTATTTCTTGTGAGATAACATTTCCATATTAATATTTTGTGAATTGCACATCAATAATTACTATTTTGTTTGATATTTTACTGATTTCCTATTGAATTTAGGTAGCATTACATGCCTGATTATTTTAGTTTTGTTTAGTATTTTCATCGCATTGAATTTTTGTATCATTACAGCTGATGATTCCTAAATTTTCTTTATATTATTTTTTTATTTGAATTAATGTTCCTTGTTGGTATTTTGAATACGTTATTAATTTATTTACCCATTTTAATTGTATTTTGAAGTGCATAATAATTTATAAGATTTTAAAGCTAGCCATATTTTAAAGTGTATTCCCATATCTGTAAGAGCTTTGGTGGACAATAAGGCCTGGACCTTAGTTATTTATTTTATTTATTTGCAACTCTTAAATTTCTCACTCATGTCATTTCTGGGAAAAGGGAAAAAAGCTGATCTCATTAAGCTTGCTATTGAGTTAGGTGAATGTGAGTCGAATGGGGAAGAGCTAAAAATAATTGAATTAAGGACACAAATTTTAACAAATGATGCTTATAAGGAAGACCCTGAATTTGTGAAATGTATCTTTGAGGGAATCGTATCAAATAGGATAGACGAGGAAAACAAACAAAAAGAGCAAACACTGCGTGAATTTGAGCTGCAGAAAATACGACTGCAAAATGAGACTCAAAGAGTCGTAGGTCCACAAACCCTACCTCAAACAAAAATTGAATTAAAAAAATTGCTATCAACATTCAATCCTGAAGTTGATAACATGGACCTGCTCCTCACCTTATTCGAATGGCAAATGAAGCTATTAGATCTTTTGAAGATCTTTGGGTACCCTATCTCAGTGGTGCCCTACCTAGTGATGTAACCTCCCACATTGCCCGTGAGCCTGAGGAGAAATGCATGGATTACTCCCACATTCGAGGAATGCTTCTGCAACGGTTCAAATTAACCGCAAAAAATTCCGGGAGCTGTTTTCCCTCACAGAAAAAGCCCAAATGGGACGTGGAAGCATTATTATTTTGAAATCCGAGCATATTTTGAAGGTTGGCTGAATGAGTTTAAAATTGATTCATTTGACGGATTGAAGAATTTGATTATTGCCGATCAAATGAAAAAGAGATGCTCTCCGGAGTGTAAGGATCATTACCTGGATATCTGGGAAGAACTTATCTCCCCAGAAATGTTAGCAGATAAGCTGAAAGCTTTTGACAACATACGACGTTCCCTACCCAGTGGAACTAGGAGACACGTGAAGGCAAGTGAAACCGTAAATGATGGAAGACAGGTATCATTCAGGAAACCTGAACGCCCTCACAAAAGAGAATATTCCCATCAGGTACCAAATGAGAGGTCCCCTCTCAGATGCTATGGCTGTGTGGAAACAAGGAGTGATAAAATCTAGGTGCCCCACCTACAACCTCAACGCCTCACAAAGAACAGACGTAGCAACCAATCACATCAATGCTTATACAGCTCAGACCAGAAGCCCTCGATTGACCCTAATCGACATAACTTTCTGTGGAATAAAGGGATGTGTATGTGCAGACACAGGATCTTCCCATTCAATTGCTGGGGAAAGAATGTTCCAGATATTTAAGGATAAGGGACTCCTTTTCCAGGAAACCACATTAGCAATGAGCTTAGCAGATGGTCAACAGACCACAGGTGAGGACCTCACAACCCAAGTAATGGTAGAAATTGAGAGGAGATCACATTCTTGACCAAATTCATAATTCTCCCAAAGGCAAAGGGAAATAGAACACTTCTAGGAACAGATTTCCTTAGTTCCTCTGGTTTGGTTCTAGATGTGAAGAATACTTGTTGGTACTTCTGGGACAATCCTACCCACAAGTATCCATTTGGTGAAGAATTGGACACCCCGTCCATAGTTGAGAAGATGTCCAGTAACACCTGCCAATTAAGAGTAGGGGAAGGTGAAAGTTTCACCTCTGCCCAGAAGGAGAAACTTAACCTCCTGTTGTGGAATCCTTCCAAAATGTCTTCGAACCAGGGGGAGAAGCAACACATATCTTGGAGCACCACATTAACACGGGAAATAGTCCTCCTATCTCTGTACCCCCATACAGAATGTCTCCTGTAAAGAACTGTCCTGACTGCATTAAATACAAAGCTTCAAATCAGAAGCCTTCCGGTCTATTACAGACACCTGTGCCAGCCCAACGTTTTGAAACCTTGGCCATTGATCTCTTCGGGCCCCTACCTGAGAGTAAAGATGGCAAAAGATGGATCCTCCTCATTGAGGATTGTACCACCAAGTGGGTCGAACTGTTTGCACTACCCAATGCCACAGCTAAAGAATGTGCCATTACCTTGATTGAAGAGGTTCTACTGAGGTATGGCATTCCTCGCCACCTTATCAGTGACAATGGAACCCAGTTTGTGTCAGCGGTGGTGCAAAAAATATGCTACCTATTAAACACCCACCAATCCCTGATCCCTGTATACCATCCACAAGCTAACCCAGTTGAACGAAAGAATAGGGATCTGAAACCACGGCTGGCAATTCTCGTCCAAGACAAGCATGACTGTTGGTCAGAGAAGCTACCCTTCATCCGCTTTGCTCTCAACACAGCCAAATGCGAAACGACAGGACAGACGGCAGCCTTTCTGAATTTTGGTACAGAGTTATGCACTCCAAGTGAAGTTGTTAATGATATCCGAGTCGTCATCCAGAACGATAATTTTGTGCCAGAGATAACTCCCTATCTCAAGAAATTCGCTAAGTTTTCCACTGAGATTAGAGAGGTGGTTGAAGAGCAACAGGATAGTAGGAAGTTTTACGCAGATAAAAAGAGAAAACTGCTCCAACATATCAACCTGGAGAACATGTCTTTGTAGCATCACATCCGCTGAGCAATGCTGCGCAAGGAAGAAGTGCGAAACTAATGCCACGCAGAGACGGTCCCTACGTGATTTTAACACAAAGATCACCATCATCTTACGAGATTGCTAGTCTTGATAATCCGGGGGAACCTCTTGGTGTTTACCACACTTCTGCTTTAACTCCTTGTACTAATGACAATTTAAAACCCCTTATTCCTCTTCGTAAACGTAGCCGTCCAACAAAGGTCACCCAGACTCCTGGTTCCTCGTCGGGACGCCGTCGGAATCAGAGGGGGAGGATGTAACAAATATGGTAATATTTATTATTTATTTATTGTAATGATTTAACCATTCATCCCAGCGTGTTAAAAATTGTAATTCTTTATTTCTCTCGTGCTTTATATTAATGCTTTATACTAATGCTCGCGCGCGTGCTTTTATTTATAAAAATTAACTGTAATTTTAATTATGGAAAGTTCTGGAACTTTCGAGGGCAATAGATAAGGAAATGAAATATGGAGTTTGTAAAATAAAGTCTTGAGTTGTATGTGGCAAGAGTTGTTGACATTTTTTATTTTCGTGTTAAAAGTTTATAATTCTCTAAAAATAATTATAATAAGCTTAAATAAACATAAATACCACTTTAAGATATTAGATATACATTTTTCTTTAATATAATTGCATTTTCATATTTTTCAACCCATACACTTTTTACAAATGATCATTTTTTAGAGAGTATTAATTGCACAAGAAAATTACAAAAAAATGCTAAAACTTTTTTTTTCTGTCATGACAGAAATTTTAGTGTTTTTTTTTTTTTTCCTTATAATATTGATGTATTACATTTGTATGAAAAACATATCAATAATAAGAACTGAAATTATAAAATTATTAATATAAAATGCCTTAATTCAAAAATTTTACTTGCACACATTTCGAAAAGAAAAAAAAATGATTGTATTGCATTGCCTTGGTAATATTCTGCTTTATATATTACACATTCTATTTTTAATGTTATTATTTATCTTTATAATATAGATTTTTTTTATCAAAACGTTTTTTTACCTTTTTTTTCTAAAAAGTGGATGTGGCTGAATTGCCTAAATTGTTTTCAAATGAAGTTTTATTCAACTTCTAACTTTCCGGCATGCACAAGTGAGATATCAATCGAAAGATAATAATGCAAAAAATAAGATTAAACAAAAATAAAAAAAAACGATAGGTCTGTCATTCTTGGGATACCAAGTCCTTATAAAGTGCTAAAGCGCACTTCTTAACACCATTTGATAAATACAAATATAATCCTGAGCATATTACGACAGTGACGCAGTGGTGAGGAAACACAGATAAAATTTTAACTTTTAAATGTCTTTGGGACTTCTTTTATAAATTCACAATTCTTAGCAGACTTTTGTCGCAGCACCCAGTTAACGAACGGCGAGGTTGCGAAATTGGCTGTTAAATATATCATCTTGAGGCAGTAACTTGTTGCCACTTATAAGCTAATGTGCATCATGCAGTTCCTTTTACAGAAGTCCTAAACTCTACACCTTTACGCGCGACAATCGCCAAACTGCAAGTTTAAGCACACCGTACCACACTCGATCCGTCTTGCCTGCCCATTCCATTGATATGTCCTTTTTCTTCAGCCTCATCCTTAATTTCTTTGCTTCTCAGTATATATATTTCGTCTGAATTAGTTCAATGTAGAATTTAAATTAATCCAGGATGCAACGATAAATTTCTCTTTGAATGACGATTTTTAAACTATGCTCATTTTTGTTGTAAATATAACGATTCAGTAAACTATTAAGATTATTCAAGAGATTATTTTATTAACAATTAAAGAAATGTTAAATCTTTTATACCATTACTAGAGATAATTTTTGCTATTTTTGTTGTTGTCTTGTCTTTCCCGAAGGGAAGGAAGGAAAAGCCTGAGACAGGTTGTATTTCTATATGGACACCGGTCGTTGGCCATAGACGTGAGCACCATACAGGTGGCAGTAGGATTGTTTTAGCTCGGTTCCGTCCAATTTAGAAAGAGAACACCATGGGAGGATCAGAAGCCTCCCACCTCTCTTTCCCTTCTACCAACTTCACTAGAGGACACGCGGCTCGTCGGCTATTTAGAGAACTCCCCTATGCCGCAAAGGCACTATACATTTATAAACAGCCATGTCTTCTCCAGGATGTGAACCCAGGCCCTACGGCACAACAGTCAGAGTCGCTTACTATACAGGATGGGCGACGATACTTTTCGCTGTCTGTTAAAAATAAAATTTATTAAATTTTGATTAAATATAAGGAGACTGTTGATTTAATTGAACATAACTTCAATAATAAACAACTTTAAAAAATATTTTATAAGTGTTTACATCGATGGCGTGGTAGTTGCGGACGTGGTATTTGTGGACACATAACATTTCGTGGTTTGAGCGGACACATTTTCCCCCCATCTTAGAACAGATAAAGGGTGCAGATAAATAAGGAAATAAATACTATTAAAATCATAAATATAATTTAAAACAGTATTTTAATTGGAAAATCTCTTTCACGGGAGATAACCTTTTTTTTACCGAAGTTTTCTGTTTTTACACCCGATTGTAGAATTACAAGGATAAATACATCTTTGCCAATCAAATTTAATTATTTATATCGATTTGTTAAGATATTAAAGTGTGAATGCATTTTAAAAATAGCGAAATGTAATAAAAATAAAAACTTTCAGAGAAATATTTGAAAATTAATAGTAAGTAACAGTATAATGAAGAGCATGGACAAATTTCAGGGATTTGTATTTTAGAATCAAATAAATATTAGAACATATGCAATTACCATAAAATTAATTACTTTCATTAATGATAAATACTAGAAGTAAAGTATATAAAACAGATACAAGTAAATAACAGAAAAATAAATACAAGTAAGTAAATACTAACTAACCTTTATCATAAAGGCATAAATGTCATTTACCATTGGATTTAGTCTCACCTGGTACAAAACTTATAGATTTTAGACATTTTTCGTTTCAAATTCTTTTACGATATTTTCAATTCTTTCATCCAGTTTTGCACATGCTTTTTTCCTTTATATTCCAGGGGTCACCTAATTCCAAGACACTTTTTGTGCTTCTTCTTTTAGTATTTTAACTAATAAGTGGACATTAGACTGGTTTCTGCCAGTGATTGCATTTAATTTGGAATTCCACCCTTCAATAGAATTTGTCCTGTGACACTGTCCATATACATTCCATACTTCACATCTTAAAGTAATACTTAAAAATATTTAATAATTGTTGAAATGGGAAGGTTTGTGGATTCCCCTTTTTATCGAATTACATTTTGACAAGTGGCCACGGTAGCAGAGTGGTATAGGTATCGGACTGTGGCTTGCTTTGTCACGGGTTCGAGCCCAGTACCACTAAAGACCCGCCGTGTAGGGCAGCGATGCACGTTAAATCTGTCGAGAGCTGAAACGTCCTCCCGTTGGTGTGGTGTGGTAGTTAGGAGAGGGGGTGCCAGCTCAGGTGTCGTCCACGTCACTTGACCATGGTTCAAAATTACGTGGTCCGTCGCCAAAAGCCCTCGTGTAGCTAAACAGTGCGACGTTAATATTCAATCTACCAATCAATACATTTTGACAAGTTTTAATTCCTTGACATTTATTGAATCCAATTCACTAAAAATGTTATCTGTATTCGCTAGAATAAACTGTTGTATAAAATTTTAATTATATTAATTAAAAAATAAATGACTTTTCGGAATTATTTTTTCCAAAGTTGCAATTCCAGTTTCCTTGCAATGGAATTTACATATTAATTAGTTTTTATTTCATTCACATACATAGTATTTGGATATTGCTAGCTGTATAATGGGGTCTTTTTCAACAAAAATAATTAAAATTATTTTAAATTTGTGAACATAGTAAGCTCTCGTGAATATAAATTTACTACTAATTTATTTAAGCAAATTCATGTCGAGAACACAAATAATGAACATATAAGGGTATTGACAACTTAATAGATAATTAACATATCATTTATTTATCTATCATTATCAATTACTCGTATGGAAATATTATATTTTTACTATAAACTTTCTGTGCATTGCCATTTACTCTTTAAAAACCTGAAGACAATTTCTTTTTGGTTACATAAGTATGAATCTAAGAAAATCGCATGGAGAAATTAATCTCTCAATTATTCTTTCAATCACACACACTTACTAAATTTGATAAATATTAATTCAAATATTTATTCAATCTGATGATTTGTTAAGGAATTCAAAATTGATCTGTAAAATAAACAATTAAATGCAAGAATAACTGAAAATCCTATTTTGAACTATTCAAGTTCTAGAGACGAATTGGTAGCTCCCAAAGGCAGATATTAGACACATGCCAGCCAGTGTTGCAATCAGACTGCAGCTCAGACAAATTGATAAGTGTGAAGGTAAATAACTGCACCATTTCATTTGATCTAGACAATAGAGTTTTCAGAACTTGGACAACAATGACCGTTTGCTCTTTAACTTATTGGAAATCGGAATAATGGGATCATTTATTTAAGATTCGTATGAAATCACGCTACGTGTGTATTTGTTAAGTTATTTAAAAAATCTATACATTTTTGAAATCCAGTAATGTATCTAATGTAAATAACGATATAAAGGCTACATTGAGCTGTTAATAATGTAACTGAGTTTTCAAAGGAATTTAGAATTGCGTTTGTTTTATGTACATACGTATAAAATGATTTTCCGAATGTGGGAAAATCGAAGCGTGAACATTCAACGCAGACTAATGTAGGAAATGCTATAAAAACGTTTTGGAAACTGTATTTTCAATTAAAAGTCATTAGAAAAATTAAGTGTTAAACATAAATTAATTTAATGGAATCCCATGCAATAAATACGTAATTGAATACAATTATAAAGCCAAACTTGGGATTTTTTAATGGCTTGTGGGATTTTTTCTTTGTTTTGAATGTCAATGCATTGTTTTGGTTACAAATTATCTCATTTTTCATTTTTACAGCTGTACCTTAAACCAATATTTTAAAGATATATTAATGTAACTTAAGTTTTGTGTGTGTGAGTTTTTCTATATATAAAATTAATAATTTTTAAATACAATTAAATAATAAAGCTTTAAATTTTAATTTAGTTTATATGCTACTGTTATAGTATATAATTCAGTTATGTCATAAAACAATTAGGTATTTCATGAAATAACTAGAAAACTCAGTTAAAGAATATAATAGATAAAACATTTCAAACTTTACCAAATTATTTTATGAAATAACTAATGAGAGACGGTTAAAGTGAAAAATAAACCATTTCAAAGGTGTTGTTGTTGTGTGTTTATTACTGTGATACATACGAAAGACGTGAGATAGATGAACAGAAACATATAACACAACCACAGAAGAATACACAGATTTTATTACAAACGATGATCCCAGCATATAACAAGAAGAGGTGCGCTGCTGTTCCTTTCGAGACGGGAATCCATTTCAGGCGAAAGACCGACCTCTTTCCCGAAGAAGATACACAACCAGGTCTTACTCGGGATTCGAACCTGAACCCACTCAGTTACAAGCCGAGGGTCATAGCCACCATACTGGCTGGGCGACTTCAAAGTTATTTTATAAGTCAATTGATCGAAAATAGCTAATTTCTCTCGAAAAATGCAATTTATTTCTATTGTGGATGATTAATTAATAAATAATAATGAAAAGCAGTTGATATATTTTATTATTGCTTACATTGCTAACATTAGTTAATCAAAAAGGGATAAGAGAATATGTTTCAGGAATAGTTATTTTTAAATGCTATATAAAAAAACAAATACTGGGAAGAAAAACTGTTGATTCATAAAAACATTGTGTGTAAACTTTTTCAAACAAAAGATAAAAGAATATTAATTAAAAATTTTGATGAAATACCTTTATTTTACTTTTCATTGATTATTAGAGCAAGGATTGCTGTGATGACACTTCTAATTATATAGCATATTATATTTAAAACGCACACAAGCACACTTTTTACTATATTACTTTTTTTATACGAGCATTTCTTAAATCTTTGTGCAGTGCCACCACTTTAAGCTGTTGCAACAGATCGAAGCATTTTGTCAATATTCGGAACTTTTTCAGTGGAAATTAATTCTCGCTCCCATATGCTGAACTGATATCTAGAGTACAATTGTCTTATTCTGCCATCTTTTGTTCCTAATGGGAAAGCCGCTAGAACCAGTTCAAAGAAATTTGGAGTGCCATATTTTTCATACTTTAACAATCAAGTAATCGTTAGTCTATAGAATACCCTGTTAAATCGTAGAATTCAATAATTTTATGTACTTTAACTGACTTTTCTAGTTATTTCATGAAATACCTAGTTATCCTATGAAATAATAGATTTCATATTTTATAGGTAACATATGTAAATATAAGTGATAATCTATAAGCATAAAACTTAAAACAACAATTCAAATATAAACAAATTTCACGAAAAAGCTATTTTGTCAACGGTTTTTGATAATATCAAAATTAGTTTTACTGCATTCCCTGAAATATCACTTTTAATATGAACGACTCTAGTTTAAATAGTTAGTCTAGTTTTTTTACAACTTATAAATGAACAATTTATAAAAATATGGAAAGTAGATGTTCTTTATCCCTGTATAAAAATTGGAATTAAATGTATATATATATATATATTTCATTACATCTTC